>JAGDQP010051002.1:0-14113 GCA_022664845.1 Lepisma saccharinum | reverse complement strand
TTCTTAATTTGCTATCAATGATGTAGTTTCATACCAAATTTCACTGTTCTATCTTTAGTCGTTTAGGCTGTGTATTCTTTGAAATTTTAGGTTTGGCGGCCATTTTGAATCCAAGATGGCGACCTATTCAAAATGTCGGAATTTTTCCTTTATCTACTTATTATTTTCTACCTTCATACCAAATTTCATGTTTCTAGCTTACTCCAAACACCCTAAACAATATGATGAGTGAGTGAGTGAGTGAGTGAGTGAGTGAGTGAGTCAGTTAGCCTAAAATGTGCAATTTCAGGGGTCAACAACTAGAACATAGTTTGAGCTACGAATATGAAATTTTGTACATCTGCACATATTTACCATATCTCCTTAACGGCAAAAGCTCATATTCCTATCTTTAACATCTTTTTCCTTACGGGACCCCCAAATCGTCGATTTTGCCATAAACTCTTGTTCCTGTATAACATGCTTCTGGCAGTGCTGACGTTTTCTGACGTGAAGAACTTGGCTCATGCACTGCCGTGCATGTTGATAAAGTTGAACTGCTGGACAACATATTATTTTTTTATATTAGTAGATGGTATAGTGACGTCACAGTGAGGACATGTGTATGGTGCATTTTGGAGTATTCAAATTTTCCTTTCGCAAAAATCGCTAAGAATCAAGTATTCAACGAAATATCACAAACTATGGGATATTATAAAAGGTAATAGTTTACTATATTGCATGAAGAATTACTACCTAGGGAGTTCCAACTAGGGACAAATGAGACAAAATTATTTTCCTTTTCTGGCTAGTTTTCATTTGGACAGAATTATTCTACAGGTTGCAGTTTTCCCCAATACTTTCTTTGACCATTGTATTCTCTGGTCCACAACGAATACAGCGATGAATACTGTATATGACTACAGTTACAATGTGTGTTGTGAAGGAAACAGAAACACCATATGAAATTACATACAGAAATGTTTAACCCATCTAACCGTATATGAAGAATACCTGGAGATACTTGTTGGAGGAATTTTCCCGAAACTGAACCAGTAGGTTGTGTAAGAAGTTAATTCCTCGATATATATGCCATTTTATTCCTTAGACCTTAGCAAAAACAATGAGTCCCCATTCACTAGTTTGCACCAATTAGAACCACAGTTATAATAATTCAAAATAAACCTTACAAAATGGCGTAAAATGCCTTCTCAAGAAAAGTTTAAACAGCTCGGTTTATCAGCGTTTTGATAAATATATCATGCTACATTCTGTAAAATATGTGAATTAAAGCAGAATTGAGAGGAATAATATGAAACTTCGAGTTATAGAAGACCTGAACTGACTGACGCTTCATTTGCATTCTAAGGGTCCTGCATTTTCACATTTAACTACATGCTGATAACGGAAAAAACAGACACTCGTTAAGGCAGCACTGGTATCTTTTTGTGTCATTTGATTGACCTCAGATCGTAAAACTGAAATTTAGACTTACAAAGATTTACCTGACTAAAACGTTGACTTATAGAGGTTTTAAGCATACCGTAACTTCGCCCTGTAGAGGTTCTAAAGCAGGAGATTTCGAGTCATATAATTTCAAGGACACGTTCAGAAAACAACAAAAGTTCGTATTATCGAGATTTTTTTATTTCATAATATTCGACTTTTAGAGGTAAATTAATACGGGATGGAATAGGAAAGATGAAGAGGAATGAATACAATTCGAGATATCAAGGATTTCGACTTATCTATGTTCGACTTATCGAGGTTCAACTGTATATCCAAGTCCAGCCATAAAATGCAATGTTTACGTGCTTAAAGATCAACGTATCAGTCAGAAAGGGTGAATGGTCATAAATTAATGGCATGCCATAACATTTTTTGTTGCAAACAATATTTTACACTCAAGATGTATTTTCTATACATTCGCCCAAAATAACTGTACATGAAACCTTATCACAGGAAAGGAATCATTTTGGTTATACCAGTTCCTCTTGACAGGAAACGTTAACTCGTTTCTCCACAAGAAAAAGACAAATCCGGTCACATTCAGTGACCAGTTGCAACGAAAGTTCCCCGAATAGACATGTGTTCCTAGGTTCATTACCAACAACTTTGATACTGTTAGTACTTCAAATTTGATATCAGACGTAATAGAGATATTGATAATTCACAAATTACAACCACAACAATCTCTGCTCCAACAACTGGAATACAATTTTTCAAGTCACTGTAGTGAACTGCTTTTATGTGTATCATTTAAAACATCAAATCACTGGATTTCTTATCGCGATTACTTTTATAATGATGTACGTTTACGAACTGTGTACAAGAAAGGTCCAATCTAGGAAACAGCAAATTGCGGAGAAATTAGAATTAACTGGTTAGTTAACGAAATGGGAGACATATTAGCAACAACATTAAAAATTAATTTAATCACTTACTTTACATTAGTACCATCATGTGTCAATAGTTTAAGTTATAATCAAGTGGATGTTATCACATTCATTACAGTTACTTGTAAACTTATTAGGAAACTTACTTTTGCAATTTATGGGTTGGGCCTACTTTGATGAAAGTTTGTATCAACACAAATGTTCAGAATTGAAGTATCGGTAGTTAAATAGCATCGTAGGTACGGCTCCATAAATAAGTACTAAAGGGCAAAATCTCTACATTAAGAAAATCACGCATAGGTTTCAGCGTGCATTTGCACTTGTGTACTGATATCGGATGTGAAGGTGACAGAGCCGCAATTAAGAAAGGGCGTAAAGGGGCACTTGCCCTGTCTTCGGGATAGAGGTACTGAAAGACGGTAAGAAATATAAGTAAAACAAATGCGGCAAAAATGGGTGCTGAGTCGGCTGCCTCTAAGAAACAAATTAGTATATAGTCATTATTGACGCCCAATAAATTGTGACAGTGTGTTCCCGAAAGAATGCCCGAACTTCGAGAGGTGAATATTCACATCTGAAAAGCAGAATACGGGTAGGTAATATGTCAGATAGTTTCAAGATTTGCAACGGATTGAAACAAGGTGTAGCATTGTTAAAATTACAGTTTAACTTTGCATTAGAATATGCGATTCACGAAATAAAATAGGACAAAAAGGGACTAACATTGAATAGTTTCTATCAACTGTCCGCGTACACGGATGATGTAGATTTAATAGGTTATGATATTGATGCACAATATAACACATACGTATGTCTTAGTAGAAACGTGCGATGAGATAGGTCTACTGGGAAACGTAGAGAAAACAAATATCATGATAAGACGAAACACTGGTAATGAAGGAAATAGATACAAAATAATTAAAAATAAGAACATAGAGAAACTGGCTGATATACTGGCCGAAACGTGACTAGATGACTGAGAAAAAGAGGAGACTGCAAAATTAAAAACTTCACGGACTGTACGGCTCACGTACGATGATGTAAGAACAATGAAATCGCGATGACTAAGGTGGGAAGGCAATGTAGGTCGGATGGGGGAAAACGATTATATTCCATCACGGGAAACTGTAGGAAGAAAGACCGTTAGGAAGACCGATTAAACGTTGGGAGGATAGTATTAAACGGGATCTTCGAGAAGTGGGTGCTCGTGATGAAAACTGCCTTGATCTTCCTTAGGATAGAATATTGTGGCCAACGTTTGTTACAGCGGCGATGTACTTGCGAGTTACGAGCCATAGAGTAAGTTAGTAATGTACTAACATAAAAAAATGTTTTCTTAAGTTCTCACTGATGATGAACTAAATAAAACCTTCGCAAGCTTTAATAGGGTGCGGCGCATGAATTGAGAAACTTCCTATAACAGTGTATTTAAAGCTTTCGCTTAACTTGCGGAATAGTTATATCTAATAGTGAGGTTTATCGTAGATAGAGAAATATCCTCAATGTTTCAGATCCTAGTGGTGGGTTTATAAATCAGTCAAGTCATTGCGAAGTTAAAACATCTTCCAAACAAACAATTTAATCAGAAAAATAATTATAAACAATTATTGAGGTTAATTATTCGCATTTTTTAAAAAACAGCTAAGCTAACAAACATCAGCATCTGTCACAGAATTATGAACCTAAACATAGTCTCAATTGTTTGATAAACGCACCAGAAACAGTAAATGTAAATAAAATTTAATCATGCATAATCAGTTTTCTATTTTCAGGGAGATGCCGAGAACTTTTCTTGTGGTTGAGGAATTCATGTCCCGTTGTTGATTCCGAATAATTTTGTATTTCTAATTAAGTAGGTAGTAGGTGAAAACATTCAACGAACCATTAGTTTAAGAATCCCCCTTCTTAATTTAGAAGTAATCGAAAACTTCGTATCGTATATTATATATCTAAACACAGAAATACCTGAACAATTAGATTTCAGAATTTTAAAAAAAAAGTCCTTCTACCGCTCAACAATTAGTGGGATTTGTGGAGTACAACACAGAACAGTATATTAAAAAAGAATATTAGGTGTAACGTTCTGGATATTGACAAGGTTTTCGATAAAGTAGCGCATAACGAACTACTATACAAAATGATGAATTGAGCACCCTAGTTATATTTGTTTCATTAATCATATTGCATTGACGGATATCTTTATGTAACTGTCGAAAAAGCAACGTCAACTATATGAAGCAACTTCTGGAGTTCCAAAAGGTTCTATTCTTGGTTCAGTAAGCTTTCTAATTTATACTAACTCTATCTTTGAAGTCAATATTAAAACATTACTTTGAACAAATTATATTTCTCTTAAAAGTAAATCAATTCTAAATAAACCATAATTAGGCGGATCACCACCACTTGAAGATTTGCTCTAAAACGAAATAGGAAAATACAAATTTCCTAAAAACAAAATGTATTGAAGAAATAGATAACTAAATGTTCTAGATAAACAAAACTTCTTAGGGTCAGTTCTACAATCGACCGCTAAACATCTAGTCAGCGCTAAGTTGAAGCCAAGTCTGATTTTGGCCAATGACAGTACGCAAAATAAGAGTTGCCCTCAACTTAGCGCTGATTAGAAGTTTAGCGGTCGATTGTAGAACTGACCCTTAAGCTGGGACAACATTTCTTATTGGGACCACGGTGGATCAATGGTAGAGCGTTCACCTCTGGCCCCTTCGGTTCGTCGGATCAAACCCTGCTCGTACCATGTGGACTTTGTGGTGAACGAACACCGTGTGCTTGAGTTTTCTTGGGGTTTTTCCATTTTCTTTATTCCACCAATTCATCCCATCATCATCCATTCGGCTGGAGCCAAAGTTACCTAAGGATCTTAAATTCAAAATGCTAATTCCTTATTCTTTCAGGTCTGATAATATTGTTTCCACAAGTTTGTAAATATAATAAAATTCACTCCATGTAATGTAAACAATATTCAAAATGCACATGAACAGACTTTCACCAGCGTTTTCAACTTTCAATGGAAATGTGATTGCTTTCTTTACCAGGTAAAAATAAAATAATCTACTAGACTTAGCATTATTTGTTCCATATGTGTGTGTGTCCATTTTGTCACAATTCTTCAAGATTCTCCAGTGCTTTCCTACCAACCTGTTTCCTCTTTTCTTAATAGCTGCAACATGTAAGATTTGCCATAATCGTCTTCTTCATAGATGGTAACCGTTTTGAAAGATACACTCTACAATTGCTTCTGTTTACTAAGAAATGTTAGAGGGTGTTGTAGATATGAGTGTGCGCTCACACACGATATGAGGTAAGTTTTAAAGTTGTTATCGTTCAATTGTTATTTTCGTTTTCAATTCAGTCAATTTCATCCAGTCTTGTATTGTTGTATGAGCACATATAAATGTTTTATGTCAATTTGAGAAAGCAATATTTCTTTCGTTCTGGAACTTAAAAATTCTGTTTCCAGTGTTAAGAAACGATGATATATTCATACCAATACCATTTGTGCTAGTAGGCTAGTCGACAACATATTTGTGCTGGTATGCATTTTCCGCACAGGACAATTAAAATAAACTAAAGATGCTGGTCCAAGCAACCCAATATCAACATACCAAAAGTATACCTTATAGTATAGCTGTTCTAATAATAAAGGTTTTCGGACTAACCATCAAACTTTATTAAAACTGATCTTAACAGTGACCAACATCGAACCTTTGAGAGTTAAGGTCCTGATCCTCAACTGACAAGGTTACACCAAACATTATACGACATATATCGTCAATTAAGAACAATAGCAATAGTTAATTCTCATACATTTTTGAATCCTTAATATACTGTGTTAAAACAAAATCCAAGAAGGCATTTTATAGACATTTACCAGTATTTAGACGTTTCTGTCCGTATCTTATACATTTGATTCTTCTGCTCCATACTTTATAATTCAATAATATTAACATTGCCTTCACGCAATTAGAACAAGAAACGGTGTTAATCTAAATCAATTATTATGAAAAAAAAGGTCAAAACATTAAAGGACAAGTTGTCTCAATTAGTCAACCAAACACTTCTGCATGACGTCATATTGTAATTTAATGTATAGCAACAATATTAAAAATAGTAAACGGGATGGACAGAAAAACAAGAAACGCGAAAAATAACCAAGAATTCTTGATGTGCTTATTCTCCTTTCGACCTCCCCCCTTGTTGAACAGTTTTGACAAAGTAAAGAAGTATACATTTCTTATTTAATTTTAACAATTCCAATAAGTATTACCTACATTATACTTGTCCTCTCGAATAATTGTAAAGTTGTTAAAACATTCAGTCTCTATTTCACATTTAAATCAAATAGTGTTGTTGTGTTTCTCTCGGTACAGTCACGCAACTACGCAGTACACTAGTGTGCAGGCGAATACCCTTGCAAAATCACTACTATCTAGCTTCTTTGCTTTTACATGCTTCGTAATAACCTCATAATTTTAGTTTTGGGGAAAAATGTAGGATTGTAGTTTGATACACTGGGGAAAACATAAGATTACCGTTCTTATCAGGGAATTATCCGAAATAGGCATATAGATACACGACGAAACCCATAAAACCTGGCAGAGCATACGATTTAACGTCAATATGCACATTGTTTGGAGCTGATAACGAAGAATGGACATAAGAGCCTGACGAAATTAGGTGTTACGTTTGTGCAATCTATGACTCCATTTACATACATACACACATATCTTCAGAACATACATTAATAAACCAGAAATCTATTCCTCGAACCATTCCTACACAGGAAACAACCTATGTATTGTTACCTGAAAGACACCATCGCTATGGTGAAATACAGTGCCCAGATAGCAAGAAGGCTTGGATAATCAGGAACCGTCGTACGTTATTTCACATGTCCCAGGAGTCCAACTTCCGTCCAGTCAAATTTTTAGCTTACTTATAAGCTCCTCCACTGGCCAGCACTCATGAAACTTTGTATAAGAGATTTTGAGCCTACTGGTATTGTAAAATAAGTGACTTGTCCGTCATGAACACTTCCTTCCAGTGGTTCAAACGCATGCATATGGCACCAGGCGAATCCTTTAGATTGATGAATATTGTTTAGGAGAGGATGAGAGTACTCCGTCTGTTGGACTGTAGAGTAAGCCGATTGACCCTGCACTGCTCTTTGCAGTTATGCCGACGCTTATTACCACATTACGACTCCAGTACTGATAAACTTCAACTAAGACACCGATCCACAAATTCTGTCATTTCTAAGATGGATACAACAACTATTTATTATCACTAAATCTGTTCTATTGTAATAGAAAAAAAACATCTCTTTCAGGATAAAGCATTTATTTTAAGTAAAAGTAACTTAACAATAGTAAATGAGGAACGGTTTGAAAATGTATTGCATGTATGGAACTTTGGACTTTTAAACGAGTAGATGCCATTGTCCCGATCAAAGAAAGTAGTTCACAGTCGACGGAAAGAGAAACACACACAGAAATAGAGAGAAAGAGGGGAGAGGAAATGAGTGGAAGAAAGACCAATTATCTTCAGCTCTCTCATTAGGTCACGTAAACGACAAAGTAAAAAAAAAATACAAAGGAAAACGGAAGATAAATGTATTTCGCGGTTCATTTCCACCTACACAATACATTTTGTCTTTTAGTAGGAAAAACTGTGTACTCTAATAAACTCCCTGTTATTCCTTCATTTCCTTTTCGTAAATAGTTCATAATTTTACTAAATTGTTTTACAATGATTTCATATTTCAGCACAATCTTTGTAAGTAGAAAGGAGATCCATTATTACTTTAAGCAAAGCCGACTAATTCTTGGAAGCTTTCAACTTAATAGTTTTTAGCTTCATAGATGTCGCTAACAATAAATGACCTTATAATCCAGCTTAATACATATTTTCGTCTGGCTGTATCCTAAAAATAAACAAAATGGCATAGAGAAGTGGTTGAGGTAGTCCAAAAGTTCTTGGCTAGACTAGCACACTTCAACCGGAACCGTTTTGACTGTATAAAGGGTCAGTGTTTAGTGAAAATCCCATCTTCTCAAATTAAAATTTTTAAAATTGTTTATATTTAGACGAATCAGCACCAAATTTCGTATAAAATCTTATCTACGAAATAGAATAGCACTGTGGTATCTCTGTCTCTGGGCTTGCTATTTGTCAATGTTGCTAACACCTGCACAAAAATATGTATCATGAACCACAAGGTATAGAGACGTAGTTGTGTTGTTGAAATGGTCTTGCCTTCACAAATTCAGAGCTACAGAAACCGTCTTGATCAGGAGGCGTAGTCATCAGTGTTACCAACTCCTATATTTTTCAATTTACAGCCGTATTGTTAGCTGTATCTGCATCAAACTTACCATAAACATTTTTGGCATCTCTAGACACTCTCCTTGTCTGTGGTACTAAACTACTTTATAAAAATGAATGTGTGAGATGCAAATTAGGAACCGAAGCCTTGGCAAGTGTTAGTAGATTTGCAGCTGCTGCTTCTTTAAGTAGAATGACTTCATAAATTGGCTTTAAGAAGTTATATGAATTAAGAAAGAAACTTTAGTTTTTAGGATTTTTTTTTCAGCGTATGATGGATGCACTCTTCTACAAATAAACGCTTGTCTTGCAATTCCGTTCTAGACTGAATGTAGACAATTAATAGTTTAATGCAATTAACCACAATACTAGGTAAAGTACGCCGAATCAAATGCATAATACGATTATCAAATGTTTTGTATTGCTTCCGATATTTGTGATTTACGGAGAGGTATGCAACCGGGGACAAGGCTCACTAAATTCCTCGCTGAAATTTGAACTAGGAAATGGGTTTTTCGTGAAATCTAAAAACTTTATTGCTTATAAAATCTTGATGAGCCGTAATTCTTATATATTGATTTGAATGACCCTAAGATGTACTTTTACTATTTTCACTATCTATCATTATATAACGTTAATTGTAGCATGGAAATTCTCCTTATGTAATATATTTTCAATCATAAACGTTCCAGAAAAAGACGTATTGGATGCAATTGCGATTATAATTGGATGGAATATGGGTTTATGTGTCGAGATGTGATTTCATTTGTGACAATACCTTGTTAGTACTGAAGATATCTGGAAAGGTTATTTGTTTCCGTGTTGTAATGAGAGTTAACCATAGTTACCCAAAGTATAAGATCGCTATAGCAATCTAATATTTTTGCCTATGTTGATTTTCGTCTTATAAACTGGTTTCTATCAATATCGGTAATTTTTTAAGTTGATTGTAGTTGATTGAAGTGATTGAAGTTGAGATTGAAGTGATCAATGTGCGACATAGAATAAATAATGACAAAGTAATATATGGTTGACTTACAAGTGAAACGCATAAAGTTAAAAAAGAATTGAGAAAATGGGGAGAAACAAAATTTTAATTTTGAAACTAACATGCAATATTGGAAAAACAAATATCAGGGTTATATTATTATGTATACCATTTATCTATAAAATAGATAATTTTGACGATATTTAGGTCTTGCTATGAAAACTAATAACAATGAAAATTAAAATGCGTATTACACAAATTGTTGAGTAATACACGTGTATTGATGATCAACACTTTTGTTCTTCACCAATGTAAAAAAGACAGGACTTTAGTTTAGAAAGCCACATTAATGAAAAATCGTAATTTTATTTACTTGTCATCATTTGCTTATAAGGTAATAATATGTATGTTTCTGGATACATTTCTGTACACAAGCCTGCATATAATTTGTTCCGAAGGACCCAACAGGATAACAGTAAAGTGATAAATGTGTTAATGTTTAGAGTGGAAGTAGTTTAAAAGTTAAGATACGACTATACATAATATTTCTGTTCCAAAAGTAAAACATGTCTTAAAATTGAAGTATTACATATATTAAAACGGTCTATCAGAATTACATTTTTTTAGTTAAATAAACTGCTAGTTTCAAATATGATTCATATCATAAATTAAAAAGATATTTAAATATCAAATATATTTCCGTGTTACCTGCCAGTTCAAGATATAAAAAGTCCAAAAAATGTAAAAGGTTCAAAATATAATTTGTTTTTATAATACGATACTTCACAATCACTAGTTAAAGCTTTTATACATCCGTTTGGCGTGTTGTTTAATTTCAATTTAATTTACACAGGTTCTCATCTCAAATTAAGCCATTTGATCCAAATAAACTGAATAAGCTTATTATTATCTTGCTTAAGGTATACAGTAAATATATTGCATATTAATTGTTGACAATATGCTGAGACCTCTACCGATTTATTAATCATTATCAATCACTGAGACTCATAAAGTCGACTTGTACTTTTAACCCTCTAAAGCACAATAAGGGTTTTATAGTCCCACTTCATTATATTTTGTTATTTATTTAATTCAAAATGTTTTATTTTTGATGGTACTATATAGTTATTAAGTTAATTTTCCACATATTTGGAATTTGCGGGTCTCGCAGGCCCTTATTGCAATTCTTTGTTTGAAGATATTTATGTGCTGCACTTAAACATATTTTATATTTACAATGCTAGATGACTCTTATATTCCTCTTATGAACATTAATGTTGTGCACATTTGCGGGCAGCGGCGGAACCAGGAAGAGGCGTGGGGGGCTAACAAACCGCCTCAAAAATTAATACTTTAATTTGTGCATTATTTCAACACTGTATAATAAAAATAATATGACTTAAGTGATTTCTACAAGAAAATAAAGTTTTGTTACATTCGTTAGGCCTAAAGTCCAAATCAGATCCTTTTTATATTTTGGCATGTTTTATTTATAACCATACATAGCATATACCGCTGAAATATGTCTCCTTTAAGGAGGAACTATAGCAATATCAGTTTTTCGTTTCTCCTGTAAAATTACAAAAAAAATGGCTGAAGTGGATAAATATGTAAGCGTTTTCTTCTATATGTGTGTGTAAACTGTCTATGTCTCCTGCGCGTAAACACTTGCTCCCATGTAATGAAGGGCCCCAGATCTGAATCCCAATAGTACATAAACGGTTTGGCGCCTACCTTAAACATTTAGGCCCCGTGTATTTCTTCTATACTGAATAAGCCATTCATACATGATTAAGTGATACGTTTATTGGATGAACTTGATTCTTAAGTGAGAGAGAAGTTGTGCATTGCAATCATGGAAAGCAGAGCACTGAAAGAACAGAAATTCGAAGCAAACCAATCAGACATCCAGGTGTAGAGCCAGTTTACCAAATCAAAATGTCAAACAGGTTCGGAAACTTAGTCGGCTTTACTGATCATGAAAATGGCATTAGTAATATTAATCAAATTGATGTGAATAAGATGTGGGAGGTTTTTCGTGACACTGTAAAGGACGCAGCTAAAACGTGTAGCTGAGAAGATTTGGGTTGATGAAGAATCTATTAAGCTTCATGAGGAATGTAAACAAGCGATGCAGAGATGACTAAACAATGAAACAGGAGCAAATGAAAACCAATACTTAACGCTAAATATAACGCCACTTGAATGTTTACAAACATTAAACGAAAATATGTGACGCAGGAAATTATGGAGATAGAGGAAAACGGTAAGACAAATAACATAGATCTATGCAAAAGGGTAAAATAGTTAAGAAAAATGTTTATCCAAGGATAGAGATGATTAAAATTGAACGTAGATATCTTCAGGTGGATATGGAAAAAAATTGATATGTGGAAAAGCTATTTCGACAAGATTCTTAATGTACACACCAAGAGAACAAAGGTATAAATTTGAAATCTACACCGTAGAACAGTGGATACCTGAATCAACCGAGATTGAGCTGGAAATTTCGATAAAGAAATTGAATATTTGCAAACCACCAGGGATTAACAACATCCCAGAAGAATTAATTAAAGCGTGAACAATAACAACATACAAGCAACTACATAAATTGATACTTGTTTTATGGAGAAAGGAGGAGCTTCCAAAGGAATGGAAACCTCTATAATAGTTGTGATTCACAAAAAAGGCAATTAATCTGACTGTAATAATTAAAATGGAATGTCTTTACTTCCAACATGTTATAAAGTTTTGAGAAATATCCTGCTTACAACCCTCAGCATGTACATAGATGAAATAATTGTCGAGCTTATTATCAAAACGTCCCTTGTCCAGAAAAATGTAAAAGTGAGATATTGGCATGATTTAGTAAATTTCATTATTTTCTAATATATTAACAAGGTTTAATGAATCCAGAACGCCTGTAAAACCATTTAATTATCAAAAGAAATAAGTGTACAGAAACAGTAATTAACAGTAAAAATCGAATATATTTTATCTTTCCATTTTTTTTTTTTTTTTTTTTTTTTACAAAAATGGAAAATCTTGGTAAACTAAAACTTTTAGTACTATTTCTAAGATATTCATGGTTGCGAATTTTCCCTAACACTGAAAAATAAGAATTGTATTACAAGTGTTTTTCCTTGATTTCCCAACATTTTTTACTTTTGGACAAGATACGTTTTGATAATAAGTTCGACAATTGGCAATCACCAATGTGGATTTAGAAGAAATAGATCTACGTTGGATCAGATTTCTTGTTTGCCTTCAAGGAAATATTAGAGAAGAAGTGGGAATGCAATGGGACTGTTTATCAGTTATTCATATATTTTAAAAAGGTATAAATACCTCTATCAATAAACAATATCATGGTACAAGTTGGAATTCCAAAAATACCTGTTCAGCTAGCAAAGATGTGTCTCAGCGACACGATAGCCAGAATGAATACGTGAAGGTAAATAATATGTCCGGTATTTTCAAGATTCGGAACGGATTGAAGAATCGTCATGCCTTGTTACCAATATAGTTTAAATTTTTATATGTGATTCCCATAAAAAAGAGAGCAAAAGGGAATTTTCTTGTTTATAACAGGTGGTTTCCTTTCACTTTCTATTCAGTAACCCTCTGAAGGCTTCAAGACAAACACTATACTATACCTGCATACACATACACACTCACACACATACACATTATATATATATATATATATATATATATATATATAACTAATTCTATAATCTGTAATATTTAATTCTGCATTACCCAACGCTAATTTAAGAAAGCAAGCAGAGTGGAAAGAAGTGCTTATCGTGTTCCCCCCGCCCTACTTCTTCCGTGCATCAACAATGCTTCGTTAGTGTAAGACAAACAAAGAGGAAAAGTAAAGGAATTTTCTTCTACCACGTTAATCATAGTGAATCGTCTCTTGCTTCGCAGAATCGAAAGAATCAATTATCTCGACAGTAAAGTTCTCTGTCATTACAGTACAATACCATTAAAGCAAGTAAAGAGTAGTTTCGTAAATATTAATTTGATTCTGGAGAAACAGGCCTGTGGTATTTGTTATATCTCTAGTACGTTGTTGTAAAGTACCTGCGATATACTTTATTTGCTAAATATTTCCAGTAGATTTAGGACGTGTACGAAAGGTGAATATGTCTCACTAAGTACCTATACCTTGTTCATAGTTTCAATTACATTTTTGCTAAGAAATATTTTTTTTTTTCTGATACTGACTGTATATTCTCTGAGTCTGATATTATGCTCGCGGATAGCATAACGAGTGCTGATTTAGAAATTATAGAACCTGTGCTCAGATAGGGCAGGATCTGATCGGGTACCCCTTGGTCCCCACCTCGCATAGAAGTTGCAAAATATGAGCGCTTAGGTTAGTTATTCCTAATAGATG
>JAGDQP010051001.1:0-14113 GCA_022664845.1 Lepisma saccharinum | reverse complement strand
ATCTCTCTCTCTCTCTCTCTCTCTCTCTATATATATATATATATATATATATATATATATATATATATATATATATATATATATTTGTGTGAGTTTTGTACGACATTGTTTGGGACAATATACAATATATTGTGCCAGCGAACAAGTGAGTATTTGTTACTTTTATAAATGCGCGTAAAATATACAGATGGATAACGTTCAACTGGGTCATATCAGTATGTCAGCAAACAAACGTTCGATTCGCTGATATACGGAAAAATATTTATATTTACAAAATATAATTCTAACTATTGCGAATGTCTAAACCAAACTGACTGTGTCGCCAACTAATTAATAAAAACAGTAGTTGTTGTTATAACAATGCAATGAATGAGGCGGTGAAAGGAGAAGTAGTGTAAATAAACTAGAAGTCAATTTGAGAAACCAAATGTTTTAGTAAAAACACTATAATAAAATCCCCAATAAAGGGATCGGTATATATTGTGTCCGACTTACACTAAAATGCATGGGTTTAAGTTCTCGTAAATGGGTATGACTAAAAACGTAGTTTTGAGGGGTTGAATTGGTTTACAACTCTTTTCGTTCCAAGTTGTAAGAGATCCATAAATACATATCAAACAGTACTTACATGTTTTCAAATATTTTGTCTGTATTTAACGCTAAAATAGTAAACTATTTTCATCATCAGCTTTCATGAAGTGTGTACTCATTCATGTCATTTCTTTTATTAGTCAGAGGTCCTGTGTCATTAACTGTTACACGAGAGGATGTAGGAAGATTTCTGAAATAGGCGTCATGCACAGGCGGAACGTCAGAAGATTACAGTATGTTGTTTCTTTATTAAAGTAACTGGCCTAGGTCCGTTGTAAAGGTAATCTTGCTCTCAGGGATTCCGCCAGGATTTTTAATTTGGGGGTGTAAAGTCAAAATTGGGAGAGTGTTAGTAGATTTTTGCATGGTTTATAACGATTGTATGGCCGCAAACATGTTAAAGTTGAGGGGGGTGTTCTCGAAGATTTAGTGGAGTGATACCCCAACAGGTGGATCTGGCAGAATCACTGTTTGCTCTACATTTTGTTAAAATCACGTTTGCCTTCCTTTCTTGTTACTTGGAGAAATGTTGATAGCTGAGAAAGAAAGATGTTCATTTAGGCACTTTTTTTGTAATACAAGGTAAAAGGAGGGCCGAAGTGGATCAATCGGCAGAGCACTCACTTCTGGTGCTAAGGGTCGTAGGATCTATCTCTGTTCATGCCATGTGGGCTTCGTGTTGGACAAAAACTACCTGCGTGTGTTTTGTTGGAGTTCTCCAGTTTCCTCCCAGTTTCTTCATTCCACCAATTCATCTCATCATTATCCATGCGGCCTCACCCAAAGTTGCCTAAATGCCTTAAAACTAAATTCAAATTCACAAAGTAAGAGGTGCATTTTTGTGGAGTGAATCCACTTTATTCTGAGCCAAGAAACTGGCTGATTGTCTACACTGACATTTCTATTTGCAACTTCTTTAAGTTGGTTGTTCACACATTTAAAATCTGATTTCGGAACAAAAAACGAATGCCAGTCATTTTTACAATTATCATAGCCTAGTAAAATGACTTGGCAATCAGCTATTATTCTCTGACATGAAGTACGTTAATTTTTCTTTGCCGTAACACGTGTAAATAAACTTTACATTTCGAATTATAATGACCTACGATTTATGAAATTACAGTTTTCTAATGTATTGAATATAACACTGAATTTCCACGGTTGTATTTTTTTTCTTCAGCTTGCAAACAGTGCTAAATTTACAATACAAGTTAGCATTACTTTCCGCATGCTTCCCAATCTTCAGATGGTTCAAAATCATCCGATTCTAACTCGGGATGAGTACTAGACAAATTCACATAATCACGCACATCATCTTCATCCATCATTAGTAGCTTGTTTACTGTTGCAATCAAGCAATCCTCTTAAGAAGACAACAGACAATGGTCAGAGTACAGTGGGAAAAGTAGTGAAAGACTAACTTTCACATTTTTTCTCCCTAACTAAACAAGGATTTATCTTGCTCCTTAAGTAAGCGCTGCTATCTATGTTGTTAACAAGACAGTTACGGCATGCACTACTTTTTCATCAAATAGATTTGAATATGGAGAAGACAACCGTGACCATAACTCAATATTAACAAAACATACTTCCACCACTTTTCCTTCCACAGCTTCAAATACATTGTTTCAATTTTAAATTAAAACATAAATTACAAATAAATAGGTTATAAATTTAAAATTAGATTGTTGTAAATAAAATGTAGATTTAATATTTTAAAGTATTATAGCAGTATCTGGCAAGATTATTGGTAGTAGTAATGGTGGTGGTTGAAGTAGAAGTAGTTGTAATAATAGCTATAGCAGGTCTCATCCATTAGGGCACATCTCCCGAGATTCTATTCAAGATAAATGGGAGCAACCCCAACAAGTTATCAAGTTAAAGTCGAAGCCCAGCACGGGTAAGATACTATTTTTGGCTGTCCCGATGACTTTTGCGAAAATAATGTATTCACCCCGTTGACTGGTATTTTAGCTTGTGTGAATTAAAAAAAAATGAATGAAGTCAATACTTTAAATGAAGTCAGTATATGAATTTGTTTTTCCATTTTAATAACTCATGTTCCTTTTTCTTCTAAGGAACAGCACCATTACAACTAAAATAATTATAAGCTGGTTTTGGATCGTTACGTGAAAAAGCGAACTATAATGAACATATACCATAATCAATCCATATGCAATGTGTTCTGCTTATTCTCATGATGGAGCAGAATGTTAGAAGTTCGGAATATCATTTTCCTTTAGCCCTGAGAACTTACTGAACATAATTCTAAGAACGTGCCGAAAGACATATAGAAAACATAAATATCTACTGTACACAGTATTGCAAAACAAAACTGACAAACCTATTTCACAATACTCCTGACAGGAAATAAAACAGTATAGGCAATGGAGAGAGCAAAAGTATTTTTTTTCAGCGCAATGGTGGGAAAATGAATACTAGACATTGATATTTTCCAATGTCATTAAAAGTAGAACTGAGACGACATGTTACCTTCAAGGATTTCAAGTTAGATCTATCAAAAATGCATATTCCAAAATTGTGCACTGGATCTGCAAGGGATGCCTCAAAGTATGTATGGTATTAATAGATAATCACTGGTGTGAATGTGGGTCGAAATGAACACAAACAAGACAACTTTCTGTATGAGTACAGATTAAACTGGCATCTAACCTGGTAATGACAGTTCCTTTTCCTGGTAAAATGTACAGCAACATTTCTTTAAAAATGTATGTAAATGATTCCTGTTTGTAATACAACCACGTGTCTTTTAATTTAAATCGCTCGCTAAAGGAAATATGTTGGATATATCGATTTTCCGCAAGCGAATTACCGTTACTTGTTCGAAGGTGGTTCCATTTGGGCTTTTATCGGCCATTATCAAATAAAAAATATATCTTGGAATCCGTTATTTCCTTCGGGGAATCCCTTGTTCACCAATTGCACAGTTTTGTAATAAGAGCTTTTTTGAAGTCTTTGGAGTACCAAAGAATCTCAGTTCTACAGTTAATGGTATTGAAATTGTCAAGATCTAAGGTTGATTTTCTCACGCTTACGGCAGTCTATAGCGCAACATGAAGCATTTGTGTACTCTCGGAGTTAGACTATATTTTTTTCTTATTTTCATGTCAGGAATCTCGTGAGAATTCTGTCGGTATTGTTTTATGACACCATATATATAATTCAATGAATACTATAGACATGTATAGTAATTCTGAACATCTAGCGTAATAGTAAATACAATCTTCAAAGTTACAAGCATATATGGATAGGAAACTGGAGGACTTTCATCTCCGCTGCCAAAGGAATGTAGGCGTTTAATGCGTTGATGAAGCATTTTTTATAAATTTACGTGGCGCCCAAACGTAAGTCGCAGACTTCAAATCGACAATGGGAAGCATGATTGTTCGAACCCTGTGGTTAGAGACGGTTTTCCTAGTTTTGCAAGAGGAAGGGTTCTAATTAGGCAATGTACCAATCCTTGCACATAAATTACTCCTTTTACATTGTAGCTTGTGTCATAGATATCTAAAGGAAAGAAGCAAAATCACAAGGAACAAAACGAACCTCCGTCATTTAAATAACATATTGAATTTATATCCGCAGCCCTACTATAAAGGAAATCAAAATATCCGTTCTGAATAGTGCGGCATTAATTATTAAAAATGTAAATGCCTCAAAGTAATATAGCGAACATAAAAGACACAGAGAATACCAAACTTCCGAAAAAGAGTAAAATAAACCCTTGGTTTTCCAATGTTATCTAACGTTTCACTCTTTACAATGCCATATTTGTAATATATGTACTCACCTGGTCCTTATCCCAGTCAGATACGATCACAAAAGAGTTGAGCTGGAAAACCCTCCGGAGTTCCTTTAGGTATAAGCAAACTTTGCGGATAGCCACAATTGCACTTAGCCATGACATCACCATCATTTTCATCCAAAGTAACAGATGAATCGCGTGACATTTGAACAACTTCATTTGCCCCAGGTTTTACTAGAATAAAAGAGTGCCTATTAAATATTAATATTTAAATAGATTATTGTAATTATTATTATTAGGATAATTAAGTATTGTCGAATCTGTTTAACAATGACAGTTTTTCAATTTGGAACCCCCAAAATAGTTCCAATCAATTGCTTTTAAGTTTTATTACAAAGCCATAAAGGGTTTGAATGGTAAAAAACGGTCGGAACTAAGTGATTTTGATTCGTGATCCATACGTGTCGAGGACAGATTTGTATGCCATAATGTTCACTGGTATACCACAAACAAGTTCGCATCTTAAATCATATGGCTTCTGGATGGCCACACCAGTTTTACGTTAAACTATAATTTTTGAACGACTGGAAATACGAAATTATTACAGTTGGCAAATTATTCAGCATGATTAGAGCTAAAACAGAAATTATTTACTTTGATTCGTCCAGAAAATCACAGGTTATCAAGACAAATTCCGTGAAAACACGTGTAGACAAATATTATTTATTAAATTCATATTTATAATACTTGCTAAAATAAGCTAAAATTCCTTAGTGTGTTAACGAAAACGATTAAAAAAGAGTATATCTGAAATTTCCAACGAAAAAGCGATTTTGCCTTTAATATCATATGAATAGTACTGAAACATTTCATCATAAATCTGCATGGCCAGGAAACGTTTGCAAATGTTACATACTTACACACTGGTGATTGGCGGCTGAGTCAGGAGTATTGATTGGAGTCTAGTGTATTATATTTTAAGACACAAATTTTGGTATCATCATTACAGAAAATGTATTCAAACAGTTCATCCACTGGTGCAACTGGAAGATTGCGTGCATTTTATGCAAATTAAAGCAGTTACGAATCAGGGATGGTAAACGAAACCAAATTGAGAATTTGGTTTCGGTTTCGCAACAGAAACCAAAATATTGTTGTGGAATTTGGTTTCGGATACAACAGAATCCAAAATACAAAATGAATTTGGTTTCGGGTACTGAAACAAAATGTTCTCAAGATAATTTGGTTTCGGTTTCGGCTTAACTTTCTTTAGGTGTTTTGGTTTCGACCGTTGACCGTTGGAACTTGACGTTTCGAAAAACTGTATAACCAAAAGAAGTTTCGAGCCTTTTGGGGCCCCTGCCTTCACTATGTTTTGTTGACGGTTATGAAAAAGACGTAAATGAAATTTAAAAAAATAGACTGCAACTGTCGCAGATCTAATGCGTATACGAAATGAAGAATTTAAAATGAAAATTTTAAATGTGAAGTGTTCTCTAAATTATGAGAGAGGAGAAGGTGCCAGATGTAAAAGGTGAACTTGAACGCTTAAGATGGAATACTATTGTATAGATCTAAGTTGAAAGAATAAGATTATTTTATTTTTTCATTGCTGAAAAAATCGTTTGCAATATTTCGATGGCAATTGGAATTTTGTCAATCATGCTATCAGTTGAACTGAAGCGCAGAAGATCTTTTGAAAGCGTATCAATGAGATCTGAAGACGAGTGATCTTTGAAAAATTGAAAAAGGTCTTTCAGTGATGAAAATATATCTGTTGGGTTAGCTGCAGGCTTCTTCTTTTCTGATGAGACAGGAACTCCCGAAGATGATTTCCTGGCAGAATCTTCATTTTTAGTTGGCGGGTCAGGCTGGCGTCTGAGTATCTGTTTTTTCAAGGTGGGACAACCCCTGTAGTTAGCTGGATGAGGACCACCGCAATGAACACAGGTGGCCGGTTCGTCTCTGGACTTCTTGGTGCAATCCGCAGTGAGATGAAGGGCAGCACACTTGAGGCATCTTGGCAGGTTAAAACACGATTTTTGGACGTGTCCAAAACGTTGACATTTGTGGCATTGCACAGTAGTCGGACCTCTGTATTTTTCAACTTAGATGACATGGTGTAGTAGATATCTCATTTTCAGAATGTCAGATGGAAGGTGATCTTTGTTAAGTGTAACCAAAAATAATGGATATTTGATTTGCTTCTGAGAGTTTACATCTTTACCGTGCAGTTGACTCACTGAAATGACGGAAAAGCCTTGGAGAGACAGGTCCGCTGTGATGTCTTCAACTGGTGTGTCTATAGGCAGCTTCCTTATGACAACTTTTAATGGACGATCATTTCGTTTATTTTCAACAGCAAATTGGTGCTTCTGCTGAAGACAAAAGTTCGGAATTTTTTCAAAATCAGGTTTACTTTTAGTTTGGAATTTCATAAAGTCACTAGTATGATGTATTATTGGACGTTCAGAACAAATGGCAGCCAAAGATTTGCAGAACGGATATCTATTTTGAATACCAAAAATAAAGATAGCAGGTGTCTTAGGAGAATTTGTCACTGAATTATTCTTCGTTTGATCAGATTTTGAATGAGAATCTACAGAAGTGTCTGGATCTAGCGCTTGATATGAATTATTAATAGAAATCGGTGGTGCTGTCACAGCCGGTGTAGCTTTAACTGTCTTCTTGGGCTGCAGAAAACCCTCAACTTCCATGGCAGAATCATCAGGTGAACCTATCGTGGTATTGGAAGAGTTGCGAGGCAATGAAGAGTTTTGAGAAATAACGGCAGAATCAGCATCCTCATTAATAACTTGCATATTGGCCAAGAAATCACGAGCGGCACATTTGTAAATGGCCAGATTTTCATAATAGTCTTCTTCCGGATGACGTTTATAGTATCTTTTTAATTTCGAAAAATCGAGTGGATCGATGACAGACTTAAAATTAAGGCCCTTTATTACTCGAATCATCTTTTGAATGCGATCCTCATCATATTCTGGGTCATTTTCGTCCAGCTTCAGCTGGGACAAACGAACACAGGCTCCTCTCATAATGGCTCCTATTACTCAACTGTTTGGTTTCGGTTTCGAATCAGAAAACAAAATATTCTGATTGCATTTGGTTTCGGATACAAAAGAAACCAAAATACAAAATGAATTTGGTTTCTGTTTCTGAAACAAAATGTTTGCAAGTAAATTTGGTTTCGGTTTCGGTTTAACTTTCTTTAGGCGTTTTGGTTTCGGTTTCGAATCAGAAACCAAAATATTCTTATTGCATTTGGTTTCGGATACAACAGAAACTAAAACACAAAGTGAACTTGGTTTCGGTTTCTGATGCAAAGTGTTTCAAACATAATTTGGTTTTGGTTTCGGTTTAAGATTCTTTAGTTGATTTGGTTTTGGTTTAAAAACAGAAACCAAAATATAATTGTTGAATATGGTTTCGGATACAACCGAAACAAAAATATAAACTTAATTTTGTTTCGGTTTCTGATACAAGCTATTTCAAAAATAATGTTGTTTTGGTTTCAGTTTCGAAAGTGAACGCAAAATATACCTGTTTAATTTGATTTCAGATACAACAGAAGATAAAATATAAATTTATATATATAAAATGATTTGGTTTCAGATTCTTCAGTTAAAACTAACACAGAGAAATCGACAACCGCCTTGTCCGGGACTCGAACCCGGATCTTCCAATTGATGTACGGATATGATATTCATTACACGACCACGGCACGATCAATTCTCTGTGTATATACTACTGAGGTCAATACTCCTCACACCTTGTCCTTTTCCCAGCGCTAGTGGGCTGGTTATGAAATCAAAGCACTCCATATGTTTGGATATTTTTATTGAAGAATTTGTTCTGTAAGTAAAGTTCGATTGATTGATTGTTGTTATTAACGCCCTAAACGAGCTGGTAAGCTTCTAAGGACGGGACCTACAGTGTAACGTGGACTCCGAACCACTTGTGTCCCCACCGGGAATTGAACCCGGGATCCCTTGATTACAAGGCAGCGAGCGTTACCACTCATCCACGGGGGACACAAGTGCAGTTAGAAAGAATAGATGTTATTCCCTTGTTCACAATAATCCTGTGTTAGGTAAATATTGAAACTAACACAGAAAAGTTGACAACCGCCGTGACCTTAATTTAAAAAAAAATTGCTATTAAGGTAAATGTAATAACTGTGATATTACTAGTAACATAACTGGCAGAGAAAGTAACGAAGCAGAAATCGAATATTCGAATAGTGCAAGCATTAGCTTTGAGGCATCTTAGGCTCCGGCCGACAAAATGTGATATTTTATTATGTACGTGCGAAAACTATCCGGGTGCTATTGCATTAGTGATTCCGTCAGACCTCCTACTTGTAGGGGGATGTCACTCCCCAAATTCGTCAATAGTGCTGTTACCGCCCATATACTTCAGTTTATCATATTCCTAAATTCACGACAATAACCCCCCCCCCTTCATTTTGAAAATGTTTGTAGTCAAAAATCGATAGAAACCGTGTAAAACTCCACGTACACCCCGCAATTTTTATTTTTACAACCTTCCGAACAGAATATCCTGGTGGAATCCCTGTGCTACATACTTCTGGTTGAATTAAAATGTAAAAGCGAGGAAGCAAGCACACATCCGTGTGATTGAACATATCGGTTAGGTTAGGAGGACCTATTTGTTAGCTTTTCAGATTTTCTGTGATCGTTATCACGGCTTGCTCAGGGATAGAAAAAGGCAAAACGATGTGTCTTTACAACGTTTTGCAAATTCTTGTATCATTGACTGTGAGTGATTCACCTCCCCTTTTGCTTTTATCAATGAATTTGTTCGCAAATATTATCATTACAATGAAGCCACAAAGAAATCGAAGTGCTGTATTAATAGCTGTGGAAAACATATAGCATTGTGTAGATGATTACTAAGTTTATCAAAAATCGTCAATCACACTCCTACAGGTACAGTACTAATGCAATATAACAAGTCAATGATTTAATATCAAGTAAATTCTCGTTTTGAATATAGTGTATGATTTAATTGTAAACTGTTAAGTTGTAATCTATTTATTACCTTAATGCAGTTTTTACTCAACCACTTTCCTTGTGAGACTATTGAAATGTCTTCTAGCCGGCGCCCCACATAAGAAATTTTATTGTTTATTAATGGTCTTTACGCATGGATGACTCAGGCCGGGATAGGTTAGGGAAACCATACAAGAAGCAGTAACCCAGGGTCGAAGTTGAGGGTACCATCTCGGCGTTTGCCTAGTGTGACGGAAGAAAAAATGTAGAAAAAGCTTGATGAGGATAGTCGGCTATTGGCTTTTTTTGTTTATTGTCCGTTTGCATGAAATAAGCTCCTACACCTGCAGACACACACACACAAACAGAGGAGCACACACACTTAATTGAATTTGAATTTATTTATGACCTTCTGGCATTTCACGCTGGGATAGGGTGGGGGGAGATGATGTTGGAAGGTAGTTAGCCAGGACCTATTTAATAGGTACCATCCCGGCATTTGCCTGGTCTGGCAGAAAAAATATCAGGGAAACACCTACACACATGTACCCCCATATACATATAGGATGGTAACGTAATGCACCGGCAAACTTAACGGTGTAGATCACCCCTCCATCTTGGTACGCACTTTCCATTGATTTACATGGAAATTGCTTACTCGTCTTATATCTTTCAGGAGCATAATTTTAACGTCTGTTTTCGCCCAGTTTACAGTCATGTTCTCTTTTACTCATGCTATTTTATAGAAATGCAATATTATACACACGAACAGTATAATTTCCCGTTAACATATTGTGATTTATACAGCAAACTATTAATAATACATTTTACTTATATATTTGAAGAAACTTCACAAACCAAAACTATACAAGAGTCAAAATAACCACCAAGATACATTTTGTGAAAGCAGAACTTAAATATTCTACTTCCGAGAGGCATAAAATGAGTAAAACAATTCCCGTGTAAATCAATGGAAAGTACGTACCAAGATAGCGGGGGTGATCTATACCGTTAAGGGACGATGCTACACCTGAAAATAAAAATAGCGTCTAGGTCAACCAGAAGAAAATTAAGCCTCGTTCCGGAGCTACAGGTTGCCCAAAGTGTGGAAGAATTAACTTTTAGAGCTTCATACTTCTAACCCCACAAACAGCATTGTTGATGTGGCATGGTGCCGTAAAAGATTAAGTCTGCATAATTCAGCAATGCTTATTTCAAAATTGTGCAATAGGTGCGCAAGAGATTTCCCAAAGGAAGTATGGGATTCTCAGGAATTCTCTGTGTAAAGATGGGTCAAAATGATCATAAATGAGACGGCTTTGCACCAGGAAACATTAATTCGTTTTCGACAATTTGATATCTTAAGCAGATTCCATATGCCGTACGAATAATAAAGAAGGACGCTCCTAGAGCAACGACGGTTTTCCGTTGTTGTTTTAAGCTATTAAACTCGAAGGTTAATTTGCAAGAGCAACGGCGGGACGGCACAAAACTTAGTGTAAACAGAATTTTTGAGTAAACAGTACTTTTGCGTATGCCCACCGCTAACAGGGGGCTGTGCCTCCCATCCTGCGGCTAACGCCGCCCAGCTCCCTTAGTACGCACACTACCCCCTTGCACACATCACAACTTTTATTAAAATTCCTTATGTGTATTTACATAAAAACTTTAATTTTATATCAAAAAAATATACAAAAGGTCGACGCCAGGGTTTGAACCTGGGACCCATGGATCAGTTTCCTGACGCCTTATCCACAAGACCAAACTGCAGCCGCTGGGCTGAGTGCTTGTCGCTGTTACTTCTATAAATTGCACGGTTGG
Organism: Lepisma saccharinum; assembly: GCA_022664845.1. Taxonomy (NCBI): domain Eukaryota; kingdom Metazoa; phylum Arthropoda; class Insecta; order Zygentoma; family Lepismatidae; genus Lepisma; species Lepisma saccharinum. The sequence continues at coordinate 2,902 of JAGDQP010051001.1, read as the reverse complement.
ATACCAGTGATTACGTATGTCATGTTTACTCCCACAGAAAGTCTTTTTTGAATTCATGCCCATTTGGACCTAACTACACTTCAGAAAAATTCCAAGCATCCCCTACTTCCTATAATAAATCCCTTGCGCACCCATTCGACGATTTTTGAATACATGCATTTATAAATAAAACAGGCTTAAAGTCTTGTAAGAATATCATGCATTTGTAAAGTTACCCTCCTATCCCCAACCAATTAATATTTAACATAATCATTAGGGAATAATAGGAAGTGTATTATTTTCCTTAGGGAGTGCACGATAACCTGGTTACGGAGTCAGCAAATTTCGGGGTAAACTTCACAAAGCTCCCTCTTATTAAATTTCGGATCGTCGTTGTCTCCACACCTCAGGGAGGAATGGGGAGTATTTTTGTTAGGGAGTGAACGATAACCTGGTGACGGCGCCAGCAAATGTCAGCGGGCTCACTTAAAACACAACCTATTCGATTTCGGATTGTTGCCTCCAATCGTTAGGGAGGACTTACTTTTATTTGCGAGTGAACGAAAGATATGTTAGTAACGGCGCTAGCTAATAGAGGGCCCAATTTGACACATCCCTAACTTGCACTTTCGGATCAGTATTGCCTTCAGTCGTTACGTATGTGTTAGGGACTGAACAATAACCTAGTGACGGCGTCAGCAAATATCGGGGACAGGGTTGCCACCGTTGCGTTTTAAGAAAATCGGGACAGTCTCTGTGCCGAGGGTACCAGTACATAGGACGTACTTCACAGAAAAAAGTACTATTTATACTTTAAAATGGACTTTTAGGGCCATTCTGAACTTCTTCGGAAGTTAAAAATTACTGCCGATTTAGCTAAACTAAACTGCACCTCGAAGTAGTTACATCGATACGTATTTACTTTGTGATTGTACTGTTTCTTATTAATTGTTTTCCAAAGCTTCTAAAATCCGATTGTAAACATTTACCTCGACCCTGTCAATAGGAAAGATAAGATAAGATAAAATGAATTGTATGGGCGGTAACAGCAATATGGCTTACGCCCTTCCCGGTGCATAGGGAAGACATGACGGATCGATGAGTATGACCTTAGGAAAATCGTATAATTTATGCCATAAAAATTGTCATTTGCCTAAGGTTCTTGAGAAGATGTAAAAAAAATGAATTCAGCCTAATTATTTTAATAATTACCTTACCCGAAAGGTCTCTCGCATACACTCCTCGTTGACACAGCGGACCCGTACTGGATAAATCAGATTTACGATTATAATTTTTTTCATGTTGCAAGTTGTAACCTTGGAATACAGAAATCCACTGAAAAAAATATTTACTTTAGAAAACAAAATTTGACCTGCCAAAAATAAAGTATGTTTTTAATACAAACAATAAACTTTGGGAGAATACGTCGCCTCGTATTAATTGCATTAATTGCATTATTGCAACTGTACGTTAGTTCTTCATGGAATAATTACACAGGAAATAAATGTTAATAAGAAGTTGGAATTGCGGGAGGTAGTATATTATGCAATATATAGGCCTACCGTTGTGGTTTTTCAGCCCACTATGGCTTCTTGCTTTAATTATTATTATTATTATTTGTATTTTTTTGCGTAACGTACTTTCTGGATAAACCCGAGCTACGGACAAAGGAGCTTGTAGTATCTACATAAATTTATAACAAACACATAACAGTCGTGTCTTTTCAAAGTTACGAACATATAGCGGCGTATCTCAGTTGGTAGAGTGTTGGCTTTGCATCTGGAAGATCCCGCCATAGATACCAGTGGCCGACCATCCTAACTGGATTTTCCAAAGTTTTTCTCAACAGTCACAGCAGGAAAATCTAAACACCTTTAACTTAAGCTCTAGCCGACTTCATCCCGACTTCTTTCTCCCACCTATCCCGTTCTGAGCCATATATGCCTAAACCGCATAAATAAATGTTATAAAATAGTTACCAAACAAATGAGAAACATGAAGATACAAGTAACAAAAAAATTGAAAGTTTTCTGCCAACTCTGCATGTGGGCGTGATCTTGTACTGAATTTTCCGTGCAACTGGGGAACATGCGTTGGAGGAGGAACTAGTTTGCAAATAATAATTGATTTACAATCATGTAGAATGACTAAGGATCAGACATCCTGGATTGCCCGGGACATTTACGGTTTTTAAGACATTATCCTTTTTTTCCGGGTTCAGCCTGGAAGCTAATTTGTTCCAGAGTTCTCCATAAGTTCCCGAAAGTTTTAAATTAGCGAGAGGAAGCAAAAGTGTCATTTAAATGTAACAAATGTTATTGATAAAATCACGATTAGTTATGTTCAATTTAGTACCAAACCGGTAACTCCATAACATTCCTCCATGCTAAATCTCTCCTATGGATGTTTCTTAGCTTTTTTTCTTTACAGAAATCGTTTAGCGGATATTATATATTTTACTTAAAAACATATGAGTCGCCTTGGCTCAGACCGTAGAGCGTCTGACTACGAATCGGCCAGGATACTGGCGCTCTCAGGCGCACTCAGCCTATTATCAAATTGAGTACCGGAGTGTCCTTGGTACTCCTGGACACCTTGGGAAGGTACAGACCACCCCACCTCACTCACCTTCACATCTCCCATGCGCCGTTCACAGCGCGTGCGTATTGCACAGGGGATAGCTTTACCATTACCTTACTTAAAAACATAATTAAGTGATAATAAATTTTGAAAGTTTGTTATTTGAAGATGCCGGCTATTACTTTCTCAGATTTGGTGTCCCGGACTGAGGAGCGGTAAGTTAGAACTAAGGTTCAAGATGTAAAGGAAAAAGAAATCATTAAAATAATATTTTTGTCTCATAGGAATAACACGAAGTGCCGTTTGATTCCTATGCGATTGAAAATAACAAATAATAAAACAA
>JAGDQP010051000.1:0-10979 GCA_022664845.1 Lepisma saccharinum | reverse complement strand
GTATTGAAACTTACTGATTGCGAGCAATCCTGCACCACAGAGAAACATAATCTGCCAAACCGTAAAACCTCCAGCAACATGTTGGTCCAACCATCCATCTGCAGTCTCCGCAGTAGGTGTACTGCAATACTAAACATAAGAAGTTTATTAAATGAAAATTTTCTTTAAAAGAATTCACATTCAAAAATAAATTTTTTATATCAGCATTTGTTAAAGATTATGAAGTTAATTCATTCATTCAACTAAAAACTAAGTATGAATTCCAAGCGAAATGAAACTCTAGACAGAGAAGAGAAATCGAAATAACTTCGTGTACAATCACTTTGAGTGTAAATACGGTACAATCGGGATGAAGTAGGTAGAGAATAGGTAAGGTGTCAGCCAGGGATGAAGTAGGTAGAGAATAGGTAAGGTGTCAGCCAGGGACTTACTTAAGGTATCATCCGGTATTCGCCTGGTGAAACTGATGGAAACCCTGGTAAACCTGTATCAGAATGATCGGCTGGGGGGTTCGACCTACATTCATATCCTTTCCCGGATGTATAAAGAAAATAAGGCCATGACTCATAACTAAAGGGAAATGATGCTGTGAAAGCGTAGGAGATTGTTAGGACCTTAGCTTTGGATAAGTCGAATATATAGTTTATATCGCTTGCACTTTAATGCGGTTTTTGTATAATGCGAGATGATTTGAAAACTTTTTATGATAATTTTGATTAATAACTTAAAACATTGAAAGAAGTTAGCCTTAACATCACATTTGTAATGTTCTGGGTGACCATCCTGATATGTAGGGTTTTGCTCATGAGGTTTTATCAGGCAAATGCTCTGGGATGGTACTTTCAACTTAAACATTGGCCGACTCTCTTCTCATCCTTTTCCTAATTATATTCAGGCTTAGGCCATAGATACCTAAAGGCCTTAAACAAAACAAAATAAAAGAATTGTTAATATTAGAATGAGTAGACAAAATTAAACATTACCTACGGTAAAGGATAATGTAGTTGATACAAATTTTAGAGACATGAGACCATCATACTCTGTTTCTGTGCCCATTCATTTCTCCTTCCTGAGTAACTTTAAAAAGAATACGTTTCACACTCATAAAACATTTTCTTGAAAACTAAGTGCTGTAGATACCTAACAACAAAGTTGTGAATATTTTAAAATATGTGTATTAGTGACTATTAAGTGTAAATTATAAACGCAAATAACTTTGGAAATTCTGCGATGCCACCATAGTTAGATCTTCGTTTCTGTATTAACGAAGTATATAGTCTTTAAATACTTTCCAGATACTTTATATCAAAATAGATCTAGCAGTACGCTGTGAAAATTTAGAAAATACTCATTCAATTCTGAAAATTGTGTGAGTTATCAAGTTCTAGTCGTTGAACTAATAAATAGTTGGAATGTTATAGCAATATTTGTCTGTTTGGGAACAGGAATAGACATGTTCATTACTTCATAGACATTGTTCGATGTGCTTTCTGATGTTGAAGCCTTTGATATGACTTACAAATATTGGATAATCACCTGCTTGAAGATAAATTCGGTTACTTATCCTTTCTAAAGCAAGCCAACGTAGATGGAATTATTGAAACTCCAAACTAGAAGAAAATGGAAAACTACTTTTTACACATCAATCAAGAGTTTTAGAACGTATTTTGCTCCCTATTTTCTGGCTTTCGTAAATATGAGAATGAAATAAGCTATTCTTTAATTTTCTTTGATTTGGTATTGATCAGATTCCAAGTTATACGGAACTACTTTTAATTGATTTACAAAGTAGTGATAATTTGAAGAACAATTTTAACAAATATCATTGAACTTAGCTGTCGTAAAACATTTTCCAGTATAGATTCCTTTGCTTTGAAATGGGATCAATGCACAAATTTATGAGGAAACCTTTCTCAGAATCATTGGAACAGGAATCGTGGAACTACGGTAATCTCTCCTTACTGATGAATGATGATAAACTACACTCCGCATTGCAAATTTGCTCCTTGGACATTTCAGCCAGAGATGTTTAAAAATGTTAAAAGTTTTAATCTCCCGAATTGCTTTAAAGGATTTTTTTTAAAGTTGGCAATATTGGTACGAATATTTTCCATTTGTCTTATTATATCAATTTAATATAACTATTTCATAGTAGGCCCTGCACTTTATCCACAGTACATACGCAGGTAACACGTGAAGTTCCACTTACATATGCCAGGATGAGTTCAGAGCTGAAACCGTGTCACTTTTAGTAACCCGTCCGAAACTTAACCAGATTGGCCAGGTCTGTGAAATATAATTAACTCAAAATTTCGGGGTCGTATTTTTGGTGCTCTGGGAATAACATCTCCGGTGCTGGTCACCTCTGAAAGAAATACTGTTCAAACGCAAGAAAAAAAACGAAAAACTCTGTTTCGTCCTCCGGATTACCAGGTCTAAATCGGGTCAGACCGGGTCCGAAGCCTTGACCCGGTGATCCGTTTTAGCTCTGGATGAGTTAAACATTCGTGCCGTTTTGGATTAAAAAATAAAAAGTGCATTACATTGCTATAACTCAGCAACGTACCAGTCATTCTCTTCTATGGGTACACCTAGCCACAAACAACATTCCACGCAGATGCCACTTCGCCGATCTGAAATTAAAAAAATCGCTGATCCATTTTCTACTTCATGTTATTGAGAAGACTACGTTTGGAGGAATGTAAAGGAGATGGTTTGAAGGTTCGGGCTGTGGGCAGGTATTCTGATTATTAAAATCCTTGTAAAGAATAGAGACCGACCGAGAATCGAATTCGGGACTCGTGTTTCTTTGTCAGTAGCTATATTCGAGACATGTCATTCAAGAAGCTCACAAATACACCGCAGGCCAAATTTTTGGGGCAAAATAATGTTTTAAGAAATGAGAGGTGGCAAAGTAAAGCTCGAAGAGATTTTCACCATCTGTGTATAAATAAAATGAACATATTTTAGAAAGAGGGAATATACTTTTCTCATTTCATCTTCATGCTTTTCTTTTATCAAGAAGTTAACCTTCTACTGTAATCGAACTTCTTATAATCCATGGTATCCTTTTATCTAGAATCTCTAAAACACTTGATGGTACTTTGGTCCAACCCAAAAGATATTGAAACTCGGGAGATCCAACCTCTGACAACGTGACACTTAATCTCACTGTTATCTCACCGTAGTGACATTAGGTGGGGGCTGGCTCTCACCATGCTGTTCCATATCTCTGTTCAGCACTATAAGTAACTTTCTTAAGAAAATATGAAACCACACTACGTGCACTACTTAAAATTGCATGTCATAGTTGTCTACAGATGTTCAACTCGATTTCTTCTGAAGCTAACCCGTGATATTTATGTATTCCTCCACACTCGGCGAATTTTACAGTGTTAACTCTATACATTGCTAAAAGTGCGTACGCTAGTGCCACTCTACTTCCTGGGGGAACGATAAGTAGATATTCTAGAAATAGAGCTAACGGTTATCTATAGGTCGCGAGAGAATTTGACGTAGTTCATGGAGGGAGTTAAACTTAGAAATAACACAAGAGTTTAAGTATATTTTTTATCCGTAGATACACAAAGCAAAACTCTGGTCAACCCAACAAACTTTTCCTAACACATGTACATACAACAAACAGATATATTTATATAGACATAGCGCAACTTCGAGATCCAACCTTTGACATACAACGCACAGAACGCAACATGCAAACATATCCAACTCACCTGCCTACTGGATAATTGGTCTAGCAGCTGTTATCACTGAGTTCGGAATCTGAAGTGTGTTTCTAGGCAACCGCTGAATTATGTCCATAGTAGAATCAATCACCCCACAAAGTCTTGTACACATCACTGGCGGAATTTACTTAAGGAAGTTCTTTCGTAGAATGCTAAACGGCTTGTGTGAGCGGTACAGTCACGGAAGTATGTACTGCGGAAGTTGAATAAAAACATTTAGCTTTTTATTTTAATTATATTTATGTGTCAGAGAGGTAGTTGTGATTAAGCCGTGACATGTCTGAGGAACAGATGCTACAGGCTTAGTGTAAAGGGTTCCTATCTAGTCCATAAATATAAGTTAAATAGAAACTAAATGCTAGGTCATAGACTAAATAATTGCTACTTCCGCAGTACATATTTCCGTGAATGTACCTGAACCTCGCTCATCTGAATTTGAAAATCTAATCGAAGATGAACACAGAACTTAGTATTTCAGAAGTAAAAATGTCTATCGGATCAAGAACTGAAACTTAGAGTCAGTTGTGGTTCTATGCCACGACCAAGAGTAACTTGTCCTCGGTTACGAGTGGAAGTGAACCCTGCTCGTCTCTAGCATATATTTTGGTAGAAACTCTAATTATGACCAGAGGTGCATTTCTACTACTATCTGGAATCAGGCGCGTGTGTGCTGAATCAGCGTTCCACGATCTTGATCTTGGTAGAATTACAGTATTAAATTTCTGTCTCTGTTAGCACTGATGTCATGAGTTTTATTAAAGAGTTTGCAATATTTTGTATCTCTGTCTTCTTCGGATTTGCACGAAATCACTTAAACTGAAATAATCTTGCGTTGCCGAAATTTGACTCCTGATTCATTACTCAGTATGAGACTTAAGCAATTGACACTTCGCAGGTGTTTAATAAAATTTATGTTGTTACCATAGACTTACTCATTGGATGTGTGTTTACAATATTATAGAAATCTAACCATGCAATCTTGGTTGACCTTGTCCTTTGGCAATGAATCGACAACATAAACATTTATTTCCGATTCTCTGTTACTATACGTACGTGGCTATGGTGCAATTAACAGTATTACAGAAATAATAATGATTAAATCTTAGCCTATCTACCTATGACGACACCATCACACTAGCTTCCTTCAACAGTAAACTGCTGTTGTTTGTCGAAAAGAGCGCTTTAAGGTGTCTCATGCAGAGTTGCTAAGTCAGTTTATGTATGAGTCTATCCTGTTTTTATTACTGCATGAAGATAAATAATAGCGCTTTGTTATGGTAAGACGGGTATTACCCTAAAATGAACAAAACAGTAACAACCCAAGTAGCACATCCACGTCGGCCGCATAATGGTTTTTAGGACATCGATCGATATCCTTGAACGATATGGGTTCCATATTGGATGGCAAACATCTTGGCCAATATCGGTCAACGATACAGATCAACATCAGGCATTGACATCGATCACCGACATCGCTCAATATTGGGTATCGACATCGCTCAATATCGGTCATTGACATTGTGAACATAATGTAATTCACAATGATTTTTTTTTTACTATTTTTAAAGAGGAATCAGATTTTTTATATAGAACCACCAACATAGACAAACCAACAAGAAATAGTAAAACACGTAAGAAATTGTAAAAAAAAATACTGATTATGTAACGAATACTAATTTTCTGTAGCTAACGTTACATCACTTCACTGTGCTATTGGATTGTAAAATTTGTAGACCACTGCTAGTTTGTAAAATAATGAAATTTTTGATATTACGTTCATGCCAAAATTTGTAGTTCCGCTCAATTGTAATCATTTCACGTCTCTTCAACATTTAACTATTTTTTACATTTTTGCCAAGAACTTAAGAGTACGATGGCCATGATTACAATGAAACAGCTTGAATTGAAAGAAATTATGTAAAACAAATGTAAATATATGTAACTTTAAGTTATACTTCTACTAAAGGGAACCTCTCTTAACAACCACATGGCCTCGAGAAAATACGCTACTTTCTACCGTACAAACGAAACAAAAGTGTAAAATGTCCCCCGGTTATGGCGGTGTACGATAACCAGCGTAATAAATATTACTATAAATCTTGTTGGTTTTTCTATGTACTTACAGTGATCAAAGACTCCTTAAGAAAAACACAATCAACTTTAACACTTTATTTGTCTATGTCCTTCACGTAGAAGAGCAGGTTATTTCTGCACTTTAACATGCTTCGATGAACAACTTCTTTGTCACCAAACAAACCTGTCCGCGTGTTGACTACAACTCGAACTTTTGTATTTTATCACCAAAGGGATATAGCATCGCTTGAATAAACATATTTTTTCCCATATGGACCGACATTGAAGAATATAGATATCGGTTATCGACATGGATCGATATGGTTCCATGACGAGTGCTCTATTTTTTCTTTTTAATTTATTCATTATGAACAAAATGTTTTGTAAAAAATCGATTTATTCTTTGCACAATACTTACTATAGTCCGAGATAATAGGTAATTTTGTTATACCGATAATGATGTCGATCCCACTTAGATCGACGTGGGCTCAAGCGGGCCGCTCTGCTGACCACATTAACGATGTGGGGCGATATCGGTCCCACGAGCAGCCAACGTGCATGTGCTACTGGGGTACTCAAACCTAGTACTCCTTGCTGAGATCGATTCGTTTTAAAGGGCTTCAAAAGTCATGTACTATCATGGCCAATATAATCTTTACATTACTTTATTATACACGACTTTGCTCTAAGCCTAGAAGATAGGCCACCAAACTTTCGTAGTGTGGGCGGTGTGTGATTCTGAGAGTTTGCGAGTGAGCGAGCAAGGGTTGGAATTTTCTTTTCTTTAACAGAAAACATTATCACATGTCCTTGGTTCTTGAAAGATATTCATGATCTCTTGTAGTATGTAGTAAATAATAAAAAAATCGTAAGCCACACGCACTTAAGCCAGTCGCATTTCGAACACCAAAACCGGAAACCTAACACCATTTTTATTTTAGGAGGGCCACTAGTTGAAGTGTACTGAAAAGTTTAATTCAAATTGTCCAATAGAAAAGATCCTTACCGAACATGGAGAAGCAAAAATGAACAAAACCTATGGTTTCTTTTTTATTTATTTCTTAATGAATTCCATAGAACACTAACGTTATGCATGAAAGACAAGAGAAAACGTCTGTTTCTATCAGTTCTTAAAAATAGGGCACGATGCACGATATTTATCCTTTATAATTTCTGACATTATGTTGTTGTTTACGTTATTTTGTGTGTGCGTGACTATGAAATTGTGTGTACGTGCATGTGATAAACATCGGAACGAGTATGCTTTGAGTTGGCATAGCAGCCAAATTTCTGTATAAGTACACCCGATTCAAATTTATTTATGGGCTTTAGGCAAGTTTGACTCACACTTCATTTGTTATGTGTTTAATCTAGCTTCAACGTAAACAAGTGTACCTAACATATTTGAAACAAGTGTACCTAACGTTAATTTTTATAAATTTATTTCATACTCGTAAAGATAGTGGTGTAATGGTCTATATACAATAATAAGATTACAGTTTTATCTTGAACAAATTTTCCGCAACTTTTGAACTTTGCAAGATTAACCAGTATTGAAGTTGCATACAGTTTCTTTCATCACAACCGTTCACTTGCTTAGGTACATGGTAAATACAACACCTTACATTAACATTAAAATTTAATTAAGTAAGCGAAGGACAACCTTCATCATTTACATCTTTTACATTGTTCAGTTGAAACAATTTTTGAATGCATTGGACTTTTTCAGTACCTTTACAAAGAATACTGCACCTACTTCACAGAGTTGTGCAATTATTCTTCGAATATGAGTTATAGAACAACTATTTGAAGTATCCAATGATAATCCATGAAAATTTTCAGTTAACCATTCACACTGTTCTTGATAGCCTATTGCTAATTCTACCATTTCATATGGAAGTTTTACCATACAATGAAACATTAAAGTAGCCTCACTTGATACTATACAAAATTCACGAGCAATAAATTCAGAGGATGACAATTTAAAACCTTGCATATCAATAATATATTCTCTTTAACAAATTAAAGATTTTACTGGAATAAATTGTTGTTCAATAATAGTTGGAATAAGTTGTGCAATACATTCTGTATCTTGAAAAAGAATTTTACATTTCTTAAAAACATATTCACTGAAGTAGGTAAATGTCTTTGTTTCTTATAAAAGTCATAATAATCAGTAAATGTTTTATGATCATTTACATGATTCATTAAATGTTTTGATATAACAGATCCAGTATGGCACTGATATATACACTGATGAGTAATGTTTAATGTACATCCACTACAAAGAATTGGATTTTGTTGTAAATAGGTTTTTACCGTTTCAAATACACGTGAGTCTAAAATAAACAAAGCATTGCAAAAAGTACACTCCTTCTTTCACACTAGCAGTTCAAATAACAAAGTCAGTGTTTTCAGGACCGTATAATATATCTTTTGAAATTGTCTATGGCGTTCCAAATACAAAGTTCTTCAATAATATTAATCCTGCACTCACAAGTAGGAATATTAGGTTTTCCATTAGTTTCACAAGAAAGAGTTTCAGCAGCATGTGCGTTTAATTCAAATGAACTTTTCGAAGTTAGTGAACATTCATTCTGGAAATCACATCAGAAAAAAACAAAGTTTGATTCAGTAATATTTTCTGCACTATGTAAACCACTTTCAACAGGTTTTGATAAAGCAAAGTTTGATTCAGTAATATTTATTGCACTATGTGTAAACCACTTTCAACAGGTTTTAATAAAACAAAGTTTGAATCACTCTGGGAACCACTGTTCACTGTCACTGAAGATTCAATAAGACAATCAAAACTAGTCACGAACGAAGGACTAGGAGACCTATTTTCAATATGCAGCAAAGCTAATGCGGGACGTTCTGCTTCCTGCACCGCACAAACAATACTGTCTGATGAGTAACTCTCATCACACTACAATAAGTTTTGCAAAGACATAATAAACCGAGACTGGTTTGCCTGATGCTGCTACAAGTCTATTCTTGCATCTAATGATGGAAACCAATCACCTTCTTACTTTTTATTGTCCAATGAAGAGGCACTTTCACTTTTAGATGGGGGAAAAGGTATTAGTCATACCATAAACTTCACCTTTATTTTTCAATAATAATAAAACAGTACGTTAAGTTTGTTCATATGTAATAATAAATCTGTCTTTTAATGCAGTATTATAAAGTTTGGTAATTCATATTGAACTACCAGAAAATGAAAATTAAACTGTCGCAAGAGTTTGTAAGTGGTCTTTCTACTCAAGTGCACCAAATCTGTCCTTTATGAGTAACTCTTCACGTAGTTCCACTAATTTGTTTCCCAATAGAAAACGAAGTCCATAATCAAAGTTAGCTTTTAAATGATTAGATCCAGGATGAGTATTTACATAACAATTAAATATCTCATCTATATCCTTTGGATTTAATAACACTCGATAAACACTATCATTCAAAAACTAAAGACGGTTCTCCTCACTTAATGGTGTTCCACGAATTAAATATCCCATACACTCATGTTCACTTTTATCCTTGTTCCAAAATGCACATGCAGAACAAAGTAAAATGTCTTTAGTGTTCCAATTACAAATTGATTTTAGTATACAGGGTTGATCAACCCTTTTTGATCGACATCCACAGGAAGGCTTTGCAGGCAAAGAAGATGGTAAGTTAACAATGGTATTTTCACTACCGTTCTGTTCCATGGTTACAACAAGACTAAAGATTTAAATTATAAGTAGGTCACTGAACAGTTAGGTACAGAACAAGATTCAACTTGACTCCAGCATAAAACATGGAAAGAAAAATACAAGAGTGAAATATCACCGATGGTCTGGTCTATTCAATACTTTAAAAAAGAAAACTATGTCAACAATAAATCAAAGTAGCTAAACCTCAATGCCTTGTATTGTGCACAATTAAATAAACATTTAATTATTTATACATATCATGTAAACAGTTTTATAACTTTACTTATTCAAAGTTAGTAAAGTAAATTCAAATTTTACTTCATCCATTCGGAGTAAAAGTAAATTGTGAGGAAATTCCTCAAATAATTCAATATCCACATAATTTCAAAGATAAACAAAAAAGTCACAATATTCGTTAATAGTCTACATGTACCTCTCCTCATAATCTAGTTCTGCAATAACATCCTTCTCAATTAATTTTGTCTTTACTTCATCCACTCTGAGTAAAAGTAAATTGAGAAGAAAATATTTAAAAAATTCAACAGTGTTAAAATGAACATGTTTCGAAAGATACTTATCGTAAATATGAAAAAATTCATATCATCCATTATTAGTCTATATGTACGTCTCCTCATAGACCTTTCTTCAACTATAGATCGTGCAATACAACGATGTGTCTGACGATTGCGAGCATTATAGAAACATTCAGCACACAATAAGGGACAATTGTTTTTATATTTCCAATTTTCAATAGCTTCTAAACTACAGTTGTCATCAATCGTATAATTCACACATCCGCATGAATTTTCAATTTCACTAGAATACATAGTGGTAGATGAAACTTCAATGTCCTGCACGGCACTATCAGTTTCCTCAGCACTAGAAACATAATATTCTTCATCACTGTCTGCCTCTAAACTTGAGATAGAAGCACTGCGGTAAATAGGGGGATTATTTTCCGCCAACGGCCCATCGCCTTCATCCGCACTTCGATCTTCGTAAAAATGCATGATACCCTTACTAGTGTCACAGCACAACTGTGCACACAAAATTTAAAAGTAAATAACTTTACACGTCATGACCTATTTTGTAACTAACAAGATTCAACTGGACCTGCATAGTAAAATTCCAGTAAGCATTAACGGAAATGCAAAACTACAAAGAAAACACTTCAACTTAAATGACCGCATTGTATAAAAATAACTTGTCTTAACACGCTCCAAGCATCAAAGAATATTTCTCTCTTGCTTCGCGTCGACTCTAATAAAAATGTCAATCAATTGGCGCCATGTCAATCAAACGCCAGACATAAAGAGAAACCTCCTCCCAAGCAGTACAGTTGCGATACAACTCTTTCTCCCTCCCTGACCACAGTAGGTGATAATAGTACAAAAATAAACAGACACCTGCACAGTCAAATTCTTCGAAATGCCGGAGCATGTCCATGCACGCTCCAAGCCTCAAACAC
>JAGDQP010050999.1:0-14113 GCA_022664845.1 Lepisma saccharinum | reverse complement strand
AGCTGCCTCCATTTTCTGGATGAACGTTGTGTCTCCTATTTTTACAGTGTACCTATGCAATAAGTTCCCCAATCTATTAGATGCTAAGTTGAAATAGGGTGTTTTCACTGGTCCAGATATTCGGAAACTAATGGTAGATAACGATTTCTTCCAAACAATGAATGACGTGCAGCGAGAGGCCTGGACTGCTCTAAGTGTATAGTTCACAACTTTTGGGGATATAATCTTAGCCCGAACTATACATAGTTGAGAAAATGCTGACAAAATTCGAAAGGATACACGGTATGAATGAGGTAATTGAACGCTTTTGTAAAACATTTCATGCATAAATATGTTCACTGTGTATATATCACCGCCTGCTGAATCTATAGCTGCCTGCCTATTCGCTTCAAAAAGCATGGTTTGCCGCGTGAACATTAGCTTCCTAATTCCGACGCTAGAGGCAGCACAATTCATCCGTTTTAGTAACTCATGAGTATTTGTATAGGGAAAGCTGAATATTTCGAAGAGTTTTAGGAAAAGTTGTGCACAATTGTTGCGTACCATTCTGTAAGGCAAAAACAAAGGCAAGTCGGAATACAATGGAGTATCATTTCACGAAATTCCGGCAGACAATGAACAACGTAAAAAGTGGTTACGTGTTATAGCCAAAGAAGGTGAGAAGAAAAGAAGCCTGTGGATTCCATCCGATCATTCTGTTATTACACGAATATAGGGAAAAAGCATACAAGCAAAGTATTTCGGTTCCCAAATAAAGTTAAACCGCTGTCCAGGAAAGTTTTTAAATTGTAAACCGACAATTGCAATGTAAACATTATATTCATTTGTTTTATTTGGAGGTAGGCAGTTGTACATGCCGTGGATTGTTTTCTCCTGTACAGTGCCTATAGAAACATTACGATTAAAAATGAGATCATAGGCAAAGTAAACAAATTTAAATACTTAGAAGCATATATAACAAGCAGAAACGAGGTAAAAGAAGCAATAAGAGAGACAGGAGGAACATCTAAAGGAATGGAAAACCTCAGTAATAGTTTCGATTTATAGAAAGGCGACAATTCTGACTGTAATAATTACCGTGGAAACTCTTTACTCGCAACATGTTACTACAAAGTTCTGAGTAATATAATGCTAACACGCCTAAGCGTATACGTAGATGAAATAATGTGGATTTACTTTTCTTTAATTCACAATGGCTCATCGTGTCCTCACATCTTGTAACGTTAATTTAACTCATTTTCCGAAGTCATATAATAATGAAATTTTGCACGGCGACGTAAGTCGGGTGACAATACAATATTCCGTTGTTAATTTCATACATTTCTACATATTTATATATTTTAAAAATATATTTTTTAGTATTTTCTTCCTTATCCTAAAATAAATACTGGCCCGCAACGACGTTCCTTTTGATTGGTTGGACGGAACACTTTAGGATTTGGGTCACAAGATCAGCTTGAGAAAAAGCATCCGAACACCGAAATAACTCGAAAAATAATAAAAGACTTTCTAAAAACATACATTTCTTAAACAATTCGCATTAAAAGTTAAAACTAATTTTGTTTATGCATGACTAAATAGAAAAGCATTTGGTGCGCCAATTGAAGAATTTATAAAGTGACTCTATATGATAAGATAAAGATAAGATAAAATGAATTGTATGGGCGGTAACAGCACTATGGTGACTCTATATGAGAGAACCCCCATGCTTTTCTTTTTAATTATGCATAAAGAAAATTTTTTTTTTTTACTTTTTAGTACGAATTGTTTAAGAAACGTATGTTTTTAAAATTATTTTTTTTGTACTGTACAGTGCTAGTCGTACTGTATTCTATTTTATTCTGTCTCTATGGCGTTATTTGTTATGGCTATATATTGTAGTCTCCCATACTACGGCACATTAATGAGTATCGTTGTCA
This sequence comes from Lepisma saccharinum, assembly GCA_022664845.1. NCBI lineage: Eukaryota > Metazoa > Arthropoda > Insecta > Zygentoma > Lepismatidae > Lepisma > Lepisma saccharinum. The sequence continues at coordinate 12,194 of JAGDQP010050999.1, read as the reverse complement.
GATACTATCTAATAGTGAAAGCAACGCTAGAACTATAGTTTCTTCTAGAGAAATCTTTCGCGGGCGGTGTGGGGTTCACGGAGGGGGAGTAATTTTCCTGTTCTTGGGGTAAGACTCCTCTTATTACACTTTGAAAATATTTCGAGGTCTGATTTTATTATTAAAGCTTTATTTACTAAGATACACTACAGCAATTTTATTTATCAGCATTTCTCATCGCTCGCATAATTGAAAAATATGAAAATAACGTAGAATGACTTCTGCTCACACTTAAGTTTTGTATAAAAGCCACTGTATTTGTCTTTTACTTTAGAACAATCATTCTGTGTCCTTACAGAAATCAAAATTCCATATTGCAACGCATCACTTAATGCTTTTGAGTAGCAGAACAATCCTTGAATACGCCTGCCATCTAGCGGCCAATTCGTCGACAGGCTACACACGATTTTTCGCTGATTGGACAGGCAGCTATAGATCCAGCAGGCGGTGGTATATATCTACATATGTTGTTGTTTCAAATCACAATCACCCTTCATGTACCAATTTCTAGTTCTGGTTCTGGTGCTGGCGATGTGTATTTGTATTCTGCTTCTGCATGGTGCTTGCGCAATACACGTACTATGTGATATTACTTCATGCTAATTTGTTCGATTTGTGTAAAAACTGTGGGCCATATGATGTTTTGAGTATCATTTGAATCCAGGAGGTCGTAATACATAAAGTACACATGCATTTTTGACAAACCGGTTTTTCTAGCTTCAGCCGTTTAGGCTGTGTATTCATTGAATTTTTACATTTGGCGGCCATTTTGGATTCAAGATGGCGACGTTTTCAAAATGTGGGAATTATTCCTTAACTTACTTATCCTCCTCCACTTATTTCATGTTTCTAGCTTATTCCTAAAGCCCTAAACAATATGATGAGTGAGTCAGTGAGTGAGTGAGTCACTTAGCCTAAAATGCGTAATTTCAGGGCTCCATAACTCAAATATGCTTCAAGCTACGAATATTAAATTTTGCAAACCTTCACATATTTGCCATATCTCCGTAACTTTGAAAGCTCATTTTTTTTTTTCTTACGGGCCTCGAAATCTCCGATTTCGTTATAAACTCTTGTTCCTGTATAACATGCTTCTGGCAGTGTTGATGATTTGAGACGCGCGGAACTTGTCTGCATTCACTGCCGTGCATGTTGATTCTTCGCTGAATTGTATCTCGTTAGCTTAGTTACCACGGATCATTCTAAAATCTTCCGTAAGGCGACGAGTCGGCACGTACCAGATGGTCCTCGGGTACGCCCACGATGTTTTGGGCTATCCGAAGTACACCCTTGGGTGACAGGCACTGGTCAGTAATCCTATCATTTTTCGATCGGGGAATGTTACGTGGTAGCCTCTGCATAGAAAGACAGTGAAATAAGCGTTCTACAAACCAAACGTCGTTTTAGGGCCGCGGTAGGATTCAGAGCCACAGTCGTTTTTAGAGCCACGGTAGTAATCAGGGCCACGGTAGCTTTCACAGAAAAGGTCTTTCTAGGGCAACGGCAGCATCCAGGGCCAGGAGAGAACTCAGGGCCACAAGCGACATCAAGGTATCGTAGGAATAAGGAAGGTTAGGGTCCGCTTGACAATAGGCAATTGCCTGAACACACTCCACCCCTCCATAACCTAAACCATGAGAGGATACAACAGAGCCGCAGCAAGTAGTGTCCAAAACCAGTCACCAGGGAGGATGAGAACCAGGAGCAGCAGGTCATCTACACCTAACTACAACTCAAAGATACCAGCTAACAAACAAGTATTGCAAACCATAGAAAATGTCCCAAACAAACAGTTCCCACCAAGGAGAATAATAGAAGCTCAGGATGAACAGAACCATCAGCAACTCTGTCCGTTGGAGGAAGAAATGCCATCCATCTAGCTACACACGCGAGAACTCACCTGATACTTCATTAGTCGAAGAGTTCCCTTACCTAACGAGCCAGAAAACACTCATCCAAACATCACCTCTCATCCTCGCGAATAAACAACGAATCAATAGAAAGAAGTAATCTGCAGTCACAGGAAAAGGGCACAATAGAAATCAATTATACCAACGTAGATCAGGACTCCAACCAACCCAAGTCAAGTAATCAAACAGTAACTAAACCAACAAGTAACAGTCCATCACCAACAATCACAACCCACCCCAGTATAACACAAACGTTGAAAATACGTGGATTAAACGTTAGTACCGAAACGTAATGTTAATGTTGTAAATGTACCGAAATGTCCGCCTGTTTAACAGTTCATTCGACGTTGAATAATGGTTGAGAAGAAACGATGAAGTAACGGGTTTAGTTGGCCAAAACAAAGCATGAATGCTGTCTATTGGTATACACACATTAAGTTTCATTTTATCCGTTGTTTTTATCACAATATACGGTGTTAATTTTCCAACACTAAATAATCCGAGCGACTGTTATAGGGTTTGAACACAGGAACGTTCTGTACTTCTCGTTGGTAGCTCGACGCGTTGACCACTTATCCAAGAATCCACTTGAAGAGACCACTACTCTTTTACTGTATCGCTGAAATTAATGTTCGTTGAAATGTAGTTTAAAATTTAACATGTTTTCAACATGTAATTGAAAACATGGAAAATATAGTTGAAGGGTACACGGGAAGAACGATCAAGGTCCAGTTTTGAAAGTTGTGAGAAAAAAACGCGTTTTGTAGTATAAAAATTTGAATTTAAAGTTATTTTGGCCTCTAGGCATTTCTTCGACCTAAAGCAAAGATGGTTAAGGAAAAAAATAACTTCTAATTCAAGTTTTTACACCTTAAAATGTGTTTTTTCTCACAACTTTCAAAAATGGACCTTGATCGTTCTTCCCGTGTACCCTTCAGTTATTAACATTGTATTTGATTTTAATTAGAATGTTTAAGCAATTAAATTAGAAATACAAGTATGAAACGAAATCTAGGACATAGTATGAATGATAGTTGAAAGTACGCCACATTAACGTCGTATCAACTAAATTCCAACTTCGTTGAAATATGGTTTAAAATTCAATATGTCTTCAGCGTGCACAGGAGAACACCAAAATTAGTTTGTGTCATTCAATTAGTTTTTAATTATAGTTTCTGACATAACATTAGTAAGAAATGCATTAAACAAAATCTGTTATACCATAGCTGAAAATAACATATTGAATACAGGTTGTATTAACGTCTTATCAAAGCAATGTTGTCTTTGTTGAAATATAATTTAAAATATACGTATTTTTTCAACCGATAACGGTTAATCAACGAAATTAACGTAAAATCAACGTTGAAAAGACACATGTGTGTTAGTGGGGCAGCAGCAATGAAAAGAGAACAACAGCTCGCAACTAAAGGAGAAGGAGAGGGAACAACCCACAAACTATGTAACCATCATCCAAAATATAAAAAGAACTTAAACCCTCTCACCCTCCAGAAACTCGTGAACAATAGACTTCCAAACATTGAACTGGCAGTATACCTCACTACAAGATTCAACGGGGTAAAGATTCACTTCAAAACAAAGGAAGACAGGTTCAACAAGACATTCACGGATAAAGACTTTGGCCCCCAAGTCAAGCTCATAAACTTTGACACTAAAAGAAAGGACGCCTCAAAATTCATATAAAAACAACTTCATTTGTGTTGTCAAAAACATCTCAACCAATTTCTCAACAGAAGGATTGTGTTCAAATAATTTTTCAAAGTAGAAAATATACCAATCACCAAAGCAACAAGAGTTCGCAATTCTATGGGCCCACTTCCTCTAGTCAGACTATTTACCACTGATCCAGAACTAGTCACTAAACTCATTACGAACGGTTTAACAATATATCTTACAAGATACAGAGTGGAGGAATCAAAAACAGCAGGAAGACCACTGCCGTGCAGGACATACTTTATCACTACGGCAAGCCATTCTCCAAAAATCCGACTTGCTTCAAATGCGGAGCACCAGAGTACGAAATGCAAGAGGACACCCAACAAAAACTTCTGCGGGTCATGCAGGACAGAGGGACACCGGACAGCAGCAGCTAACTGTCCCCTCAGACCGAAGCAAGGAATACCAATATCTCCAGAAAAGGTATATAGAAACCCAAACTCGAGCAGCATCAGCACCTCATATGCAGACAAAATAAAACCCAGCACGGCCACAACTAAGGAAACTCCAACAAAAGATGACGACAATCTACATCAAACTACCGACCAAAACATAGTCAACCTCATATGCGAAAAGCTAGAAGAGATAGAAGATAAAATTATTAAATGGAGCTCCACATTGCTGACACGATGCCACGAGTCCTTTGCAAAACTATCCAATGCAATAAAAAAAGCATCCGAAGAAATATTACAATGCAGAATCAATATCTTACACCAGTAGATGGACACATCTACGTAACAAAAGAAGACTTCACAAAAAACTGAACAACGATTCAAGAAATATTCCAACAGAAGAAGATGACCAATAACATTAACACTTTCAACCAAAGAAAAACAGGACACAACCAAAACGGCACACTGGAAATAATGTTCATCAACATCAACGGCATAAAAGAAAAAATATACGAAACCTTGGATCTGGCAAGAGTTCAAAACACATACATTATGATAATAAATGAAACAAGACTAAAACCAAACGTATAGCTAAAAATAAGGGGATATATCATCTACCGAAATGACCGTCAAACAGCCACAGGTGGCACAACAATACTAGTGACGAACAAAATAGACTCAAACGAAATAACTCTCTCAGGAAATCTACAGGATAAATTTACAACACCAATTCTGATCTCCATAAACCACCATAAAGAGCCGATTCACGTAGCAACTGTCTACTCCAGTCCCTCTACAAACATCTCATCCAGCTTCCTGTGACTGAAATTTCTAAAAACAATCAAGAAACTCATACTGATAGCTGATCTAAACAGCCAACATCATCTCATGGGAGACAACAAGGCTACTGTGGAAAACTACTGTTCCAGTTTTGCTGACATCTCCTTTAATCAATATCAACGTGGGGCCTACTGGATTCACGGCCAACTCCACCATTCCATTTTTCCTTTCGACGTCTAATAAACTCAGCCAAAGTGAAGTCAACAAAATCATCCCCTCAGACCATGGAGAAATAAACCTCACATTCAACCTAACAATAGGCAAAACAAAAATATAATCTTCCGTACACACTTCCAAAAAGCTGACTGGATAAACTACAGAGCTAATCTCGAGGAAGCATTACGAAGCATAAAACTACCAATAACGAACCCCATAGAAATAGATACTGTTAATGACAACACAAATTATCACTAAAGAACTCGGCAAAGTAGTGCCGAAAGAAAACATTATTATTCATGCGCAAAGATTGCCCTTCGTAACCATTCTAAATATGGAAACCCTTCTGGAAACCAATATAACAAAGAAGAGGCAAAAGGAACAAACTTCCATTCCCGAAAAATCTAGACACCCCAATAGAAAACAACAAGGACCTCATCAACATCTCCCACAAAAATCACAAAGAAAAGACAACAGAAGACCTCAATCACAGCAATATACAGAGGGAGGTAATAAAAGCTACCAAACAATAAAACATATTCTCTCACATAAGAAAGACATTACAGAACTTGACAAGCGAGACAACCTTGTAGGAGACATAGACACTCTACTAAAGGATATAACACCAAATGAAATACTCCAAACTCTAAAAAAAAGAAGAAAAACACAGCCCCGCACCCGATGGAATCCCATACATAGCTCTTCAAAAGGGACCACCCAATCCTCTTCAACATCATGGCAGCACTCTTCAACGCCTCATATAAATTTGGACACGTCCCACTGAATTGGAAGACCGCATTTAATATATTCATTCCTAAATCCAACCAAACTGATTCCGATCAGAAATGTACAGACCCATAACTAACACTATGGCCAAAATATGTGATGCAATCCTAGCAAAAAAGCTGAATGAATACATAGAAGATACCAACCTCTTAAACATAAATTAGGCAGGATTCAGGAAAAAAATATCTACAGTCGACCAAATTTTGCGAATGACAACGGATGTACAAACAGCTTTAAACAGGAGCATGAAAGCAGCTGCGATATCCATGGACCTATCAGCGGCCTTTGACACGGTGTGGCACGATGGACTACTCTACAAACTATTCACTGAACCTACCCACGACTACTATTACATGGATATATAACTTCCTGCTGCATAGAACAACTAAGATAAAAATAGGGGAAGAATTCTCAGAAGCAATCTGCATTACAAGAGGAGCTCCAGATGGAGCAGCCTTAAGCCTCCCTTTTCTATTCCATCTATGTTAACGATACTCCATCATCGCCCCAAAACGTCACTAAACTCGGCCTTTATGCTGACGACACCGCCTACTGGACAATTGCCAAATCCACGAAGTCATGCATTCGCAACTTACAAAAAATACCAAAGAAATTCTCAGCATGGTGCGGGACTGAAAATTGATAATAAAAAAAAGTAACAATTCATTATCTTCTACTCATCACGATCAGGAACTATTCGAGACAAAGAAAAAGTATAAACATAAACAAAATTTTAATCAAACCCAGCAACACAGCAACCTACCTCGGATTTACTCTGGACAAAAGTCTATCTTTCAAACTTCAGATACAAAAAATCCCTTTCTGTAGGCCTACAGGCCCTAGATCTCGAAGTTTTTTTCTATTTTCAAAAACTGAAATTTCGCCTTATATGAGAGCTATCGAGAAACTATTTATTGATTTGTAGATTATTCATCAAGAGCTGTTCAACGATACCCCACAAGACGTATATATATATATATATATATATATATATATACACTCGCTTTACTTCGCTGGGAGCGCTGTCCCCAAACTTCAGTGGTTCGCCCCCAACTTCAGTGGTTTTGAGAGGATGCGCCTTCTTTATCATAACCAAAATCTCCCTGCAGCACTACACCACCATGGAGTCCATCTTCACCCTCCCACGGGGGGCTGAGCCCCCAAAGGGGAGGTTTGCCCCATTTATTGTAATCTACTCTTAGACATACACCTTCATAGAAAATTTCTTTTCTCTACCTTCAATGATTTGGAAATTGGGTTTTTGGGGCGGCCATTTTGGATCCAAGTTGACGACTTTTTGAAAGTTTTTTTATATTGTCCTGACGTACTTGTGATAGTACACCTTCGAGTAAAATTTCATTTATCCAGCTCAAACGGTGTGCAGAATGGGATTTTGGGCGGTCATTATGGATCCAAGATGGCGACTATTCCCAAATATTACAATATTTCCCTAAACTACTCGTTATAATGCACCTGTATGCCAAATTTCGTATCTCTAGCTCAAACGGTGTCGAAAATGGATATTTAAGTCCGCCATTTTTTATCCAAGATGGCGTCTTTGGATACATCATGTAATATTTTAGTAACATACAAGTGATAATGTACCGTGTTACCAAATTTTATATTTCTAGCTGCAGCCGTTAAGGCTGTGTATTCTATACAACAATGGGTTCAACGGCCATTTTGGATCCAAGATGGCGACTTTTTCAACATTTCGTAATATTTTTTGAACTACTAGTGACAATACACCTTTGTGCCAAATTTCGTATCTCTAACTCAAAAGATATGGAAAATAGATTTCTTGCTTCCGCCATTTTGGATCCAAGATGGCGTCTTTGAACTCAGGTAACATTTTCGTAATCAAACAGTGATGTTTTACCTTTATGCCAAATTTGATTTCAATAGCCCCAGCGGTTTAGGCTGTGTATTCTATACAACAATGGGCTCGGCGGCCATTATGGATCCAAGATGGCGACCGATTTTGCTCATTAACGAACTTAACCGAGCTATTAAGCCTAGAAACAACATAAAAATTTGGTTCAAATATTTTCAAAATTATGATCGCTAGTACTTTGATATCGTACCGATCTGAATAGGTAGATTTTTCTTCGAAATCTACCTAAAAACAAGAAATGCCGGACTTAAAAGCACATGCCGCATTAAAACCAATACTTTAGTCAAATACCAAGGAAGAAATCAGAGCTAGAATATATATCTCTATCCTAAGATCTATCGTAATCTTTGGTCATCAACTTTACCATTCGCACACAAACTACTAAAATTTGAGAGGTTCTGGATTAGATTCTCACACCGATTGTGGCATGTACTCGAATAGCAGTTATACGACACAGCCAAAATACCAAGATTAGAGGAATACATAGAACAAATCACTCAGCAATACAAAAGACATGCAGTGTCGTACCAAGAGCTACTCGAAAATAATTTAAAACGTTTAACAGCGAGAAAAGAAAGAACTAAAACTCAAAACCAACAACTTCAAAAAGAAGTAAATGTCCACGGTTTCGACGGAGCAAGTTGACAAGTAGCAAGAAAGAAAAAAACTCTCTGCTTCCCTAACCACAAACCCCATATAACCTCTAACCTATCTGAAATAAATTACTAGAAATTACACCTCACAGGCAATAGCAAATGAGCATAGTTTAGCAAAACATAAATTTAGACAACGAATAGGGAAAGAATGACTGGTGGTTTGGGAGGTGCGTGTTTGGGTCCTGCTTCAGAGTTCAATTAGCACATATTCCAACAAAAACAACAAAAACTTAGGACGATAGTAGTCAAAGAGGCTAGAAGTCCATCCTAGGTGGCCCTGCGTGCCCTAGGAATCTACGTTATTATCTATCTATCCAGGTAGAATGTATTACATCAGTGAACAAATCAATCGTCTCATTCATAGCTACATTTTCGAGGATATACCATGGGAAGAAAGAAAGAGCACGGTTAATATCATTCCAAGGAAGTATTCCCCAAAGAGGAATATGCTGCCTTGGAGTGAAAGGAGCCTTTAATTTTGTTTTAACATGATTAATGATTAGTTTCCTATCCAAACTTTCATGATCAGATGAAAGTAAATTTATAGATAAAGTGATGATACGTTGCGTGAGAATTGTTTTATTCTATGTCACAAAAATCGAAAATTGACTTTTTACTAGAAATGTGTTCTGTGTTCCATGCCCAGTATATTTTCAATATCTAGTAATAGTTCTAATTAATTTCTGCAGGAAATATGAAAACAGGAGAACTGTTTTATTCTATCTCGCTCAAAGTTACAGAAAAAAATTATTATTTTTTATTCTAAGTCACTACCTAATAAGCTGTCCGTGACTATAGTGTTATTCTATGCCAGTGAACTTTTGTGTTTGTGTAATTTTTGTTTTATTCTATATCCTAGTCAGTGAGATTCACTCTACATGTCGCCAGTACCTTTAAAAAAAAGTTGTGAGAGGAGCTGCTTTGAAACCTTTTATTCGAAACGTAAGTAATGACGCTAAGAAGTGGTGGTTTTATTGTTACTGTTTTTGTCAAACAAAGCAAGTGGAGTACTTTGTAGATGCAACGAGGAATATTAGGTCTATTAGGATGGATGGATATTAGGATGGATGGATAGTAGATAATGAAAGGAATAATGAGAATCTGGGTACTTCTGTCAAGATTGTAAGTATTTTTAAGCTTGTAAGCATGTTTTGACTCAAAATTTGTCAAGATTTTCGATAATTTGAGGTCTTACTTCTGATTGGTCGAGAGGTTTATGGCATGAGAGCCCGAAGGGCTGTGATTGGCTGTTACCCTCCCTTTTCTTTGTTTACTAAGATAACGAGAGGGCACATGTTGACCTCATGTTATATTAAGATAAGGATTGTATATTTAGAAGATTATCATGTTTACATATTGTGATAACAAGAGGGCATTTGTTGACCTTATGTTATATTAAGATTAGAAGTGTTTATTTAGAAGACGAAAGTTGTATTAGTCACAATATTTGTTAACCTTATCATGCTTACATATGGAGATAACGAGAGGGCATTTGTTGACCCTTTGTTATATTAAGATTACGAGTGTGTAATTAGAAGATAAAATGAATTAGTCAGAAAAAAAAATTGTTCAGCTTATCATGTTTACAAGAGGGCACTTGTTGATTTTATGTTATATTAAGATTAAGACTGTGTATTTAGAAGATAAAAATAGTATTAGTCAGAATATTTGCTAAGCTTATCATGTTTACAAGAGGGCACTTGTTGACCGTATATTATATTAAGATTAGGAGTGTGTATTTAGAAGATAAAAATAGTATTAGTCAGAATATTTGTTCACCTTATCATGTTTACAAGAGGACACCTGCTAACCTTATTTTATCATGTTTACATATTTTAACTTTTTATCTTCTAATGGTTGAAGAAAAAGGTGGTTTACTTAAATTATTTTGCTTACTTGTGCTATATGATCAGATAAATGAATTGTATGGGCGATAACAGCACTATAGCTTACGCCCGTCCCGATCTTACTTGTGCTATAACTATGATAGTGAAAATTAGTGAATTTTTCCCTTGTAACTTGAGTTGAATTAGTGTCTTATTTGAAAGTGAGATAATTTACACAGTGGAAAAATATTATCACTGTTATTATATTTTAGTAAGTTTTTCATTTTTATTATTTAGATTATTTTAATTGTGAGTGTAAAGTGAAAATTGGGAGGATGTATTATTTAAACATTATTTAGTGAACAGTAGATGAAATCCTTATGCATCAAGAATAAAATTTTAACATTTCCTATGAACAATGAATGTTTAGGTAGAAATACTATAATTTTTTAAATTAATAATCAAGGATGTAATCCTCACACAACAGGGAAAATTTGCTATCTCATATGAACATAAAATGTTTAGGTAGAAATATTAAGATTTTTATCCTTGCTTACCATATTTTCAATTATTAACTAAGAATGAGATCTTTATGCACTAGGGGAAATCTCTGATATTTCATATGATGGCGCTAGAGGTTCTCGGTTCGATCCCAGGTCATGTCGTGTGAACTTTGTGGTGGGCAAACACCGTGTGCGTGGATTTTCTCAGGGTTCCTCTCACATTTTCATTCCATTATCATTCATCCGGCCTGAACAATAGTTGTCTCATGCTCTTAAATAAATTTAAATTCTAGGTCTCTCTGGTTCCTCCCCACTTTTTCATTCCATCATCATCATTTATACGACCTGAGCCATAGTTGCCTAAAGGTCTTAAATAAATTCAAATTAAAGTGGACCCATGAGTTTTTTTTAGGGTATCCCTGATTCTTCTCACTTGTTCATTCCATCGTTAATTATCTGTACAGCCTGACCCATAGTTGCCTAAAGATCTTAATTAAATTTTAATTCAAGAATGGGCAATGGATAATGAGGGCCTTGTGGTGGATAAACACCGTGTGCGTGGCTTTTTCTTAAGGTTCCCCCTTTCCTCTCACTTTCTTCAGTCCATTTAACCATATCACTATTATCCATCCGGCCTGAGCAATACTTGTCTAATGACCGAGATAGGGGGAGGGGGTGTCAGTTAGCCCTCATTTGTTTGGTGTGACTGGGGAAAAACCGTGGAAAAACTTTGTTCAGGATGGTTAGCCGCTGAGATTGACCTTAAAACTTCTTAAATGCTATGTCAAGCATCTATTACTGAGTTACACTAGAAAAAAACACACAGATGACTTTTTTCATCCTTAAGCTCACATGAACAGAATTAAAACATTTTAAAATCATTAAAATAAGCTTGAAAATACTTACCCTATGTTGAGAGAAAGATCCTTCTCCCATTACATTTTAACTAACACTGACTAGGTTAACTTTGTTATCGTGCATTGGAAACATAAAATATTAATATCTTGATGATAAGAAGATGAAAATAGCTTTACTGACCTTTGTAAGATAAAAGATTGACAAACATTGATAAAGTGTACACTATAAATTTTATCCTAGTGGTTAGAGAAACTTTTATTTTAAGACGAGTTTTAATGTAAAGTATAAAAAATAATAAAAATTAATATTAAGACAAACCCATGATTGAACTCGTGATTAACCTAATATGACCAGAAAACGTATCTAAGGAACTAAGGGGACTAGAGGAATGGAACCAATTTTCAATGTAAGGCTATAAAAATAATGATAAGACAAACCCAGACCCGAATCCGAGAGTGACCCGAAATGACCTGAAAACGTATCTCAGGAACTATGATCACTAGAGGAATGGGGCCAACTTTAAATGTAAGGGTATAAAAATAACGTTAATACAAACCCGTGAGTGACCCGAAATGACCCGAAAACGTATCTCAGGAACTA
>JAGDQP010050998.1:0-14113 GCA_022664845.1 Lepisma saccharinum | reverse complement strand
ACACCTATGTCCTTGTCGATTTACACATTTATTTGAATAATTTCAATTACCTTTTCTAAAGTTAGATTTTCGTTGGGAAGAAGACATCTCCTGGTATCATCTCTTCTGATACCAACTAACAATTGATCTCGCAACATATAATCATTGATAGTATCAAATTTACACCGCATTGCCTGATTTCCTAGCTGTATAACGAAATCAGACGTAGATTGTAACTCTTTCTGCTTCAGAATGTGAAATAACGCTCCACAATCGTATGGTATTAACACGTAGAGAATAATCTTCACGAAGGTTTGATTGAATATTCTTAAATGACTGATCTCCCAGATTAACTGGAGCAAACATATCCTTAAGCCTGGCATATAACCCATGTCCTATGTTAACTAAAAATAAGCGCGACTGTCTGTCTTCGCTGACATTATAAGCTGTACAATAGCTATTAAACTGATCTATATATACGTTAATGTCCATATCACTGGGATCAAAACGTTCAATAGGGATATTACTGAACATACTGACTAATCAAATAAACCACAACTGTCTTAATCACATGTAATCTTCGCCACAGAGCGTAAGTACAATTCCTGAGTGCACCAACAAAATAATATGCTATACTCTCAAGTTCGTGAATATATATCTGAATAGCAGCCGTTGATGATACTGGTATGAGAGTATATCTAAATCACAGCCGATGGCTTGAATGTAAAGTTACAAATAATTTAAACGCATTTATTGCCGGCAATGAAATAGTACATTTGCGTAAGAAGAGTGTGTCTTCTACACAACAAAAGCATCTGCTTATATTGTGCAAATATGAAATTATGCAAAAAACCTTATATGTTACCTTTAAAAGTGCGAGTTTGTAAGATACATGAATATTCATTCACTATTGTAGTTCATTACCAATGTTTTAACAAGTTTTACGCATAATTCTTGGATTTGATACGTGATCGACAAGTTCTGTTTATATATTCGAAGCGATGAAACAGTAACAGTGTGAAAACATCACAGAATAGAAAAAGAACCATAATAACTTTCGTTTCTGTCTAGTACAACTAGGTGAAATGCTTTTCACCTGAATGGACTGTTTGCTTAAGATGATGAATGCTTTTTAGCCCAGCAACTGAATGCTACGTTAACCGAATACGTTTTCCCTTGTTAAATGTTCCACAATTTGTCAATGTATTATAATCAATACTTAAATTAATAATATTTATGATTTCCATTTTCTTTTCTTTTAGATATAACGCATGGAAATGTTAGGTGTAAAGGCAATAGTTTCCACCGGTGCCTTTCCTTCCTTGTCTTGGGATGGTTTATTAGTGGTAGCAACAGCGCTCCTTCAGAACACAACTTTAAAAAGTTAGCAATCAGCTTAGAAGGAAACAAGAAGGAAGGAGGAAAACTGATAACGAATTTGAAAGCAGATATCGAAGAAAAAGTACCCAAAGCTTGGGCAACAGCACCTGAAAGGACAAAAAGACTTGCTGATGACAGAAAGAACTTACAAGTGGAAGCTTCAGTACTAGGTACGAAATCTAACAATGTTGACAGAGTGGTAACGTAATGTACCGACAAACTTGGAAGGATTAAAAAGAAAAAAATATATGAACAAAATTTCTCAGTCACTGGGTTGGAAATTCCATTGAGTTTCGAAATTACAGGCAACCGAAACGTAACAAAATGAACTTTAGAGTTTCATGCTTGCACCATCATTAACGATAGAACTAGCTCGGCATCCTATCGTCAAAGACAACAAACATAATATTTTTTTTAAATCCATATTCCTAAATTGAGCAATAAGTGTACAAGGGATTCTTCAAAGGAAGTAAGAGATTCCCATAATTTCCCCGAAAACAGCAGATGGAAATGCGTATTAATAAGAGGAGTTTTCGTATGATTTATTTATATATTTATTGTCTTATTTTCAATGGCGGAGTTAAGACCGCAAAGGCGCAAGCAAGTATCGTAATGGCATGATTAAAAACATAATTACTACCCTCCATCCGGGCAAATGCATTATTTCTCACTGATATAAATTGAGCAAGACATTTGCTGAATGTAAATTCTTCCCCCTGATTGTTATGTAATCATACATGCGCACCCCTTTTACAATTTTGGAATACCATTTTTGGATAGTGCAGGTTTAAAGTCTTTGCCATATCATGTAACATCAGCTCTACCGTTAGTTGTATTAGAAATGTGAATTTCTAAGTTTCATGTTTTCACTCTTTCATTTCTTTTCAGTCAATATTTCGTTCTGTTTTATGTGTTTTTCTCTTTCTTAATAACTTCTATAAAAAACCTTCATTCAAAACACCATTAATACAATCAATATGTTAATTTATTTACACTAATCAAAATATATTAATTAATACGAGATAATACAATGAATCAGTCTATCATGTTGTGAAAATGAAATATCAAATTTAAGCATGCCTGAAGTCTATAAATAATTTCAATTCAATTAAATCAAACTTAAGCTACTCTAATTATACTATAGCGAGCTCGGAAAACTATCATATTGCTTTTTATATCAATTTAATTAAAACCTTTTATTTTGCACACTGATAGATGTTCAAACTAAACATGAAAAGAATTAGATATGCTTCTTCTTTTTATTCTCCAGAGAAACAGAGTGAAGAAAATCTTATTGGAACTGAAAACCCGGATTTTCCTCCTAGTACTGAACCTGAGGACAATGGTATGTACTGAAAATATGGAATTTAAATTATTGTAATAATAATTGTTTCAAAACATTTGATATAGTTGAAGCCATGATATTCTGACAATATCATATTACATTATTTAAATATCACATACTCTTTCCTTTATATCTTCATTTAAATACCGTCAGTGAGTTGATGAAGTGCTTAATCAACTTATTTTTTGTCAACGGACGACCCCGTACAGTAGTGGTTAAAGAGAAGGACTAAAAATTCTCAAAGTTAGAGGCAGACAAGTGCAACAAATTTCAATTATAGCTGAACACGAGAGGCCCTCTCAATCTGGCAGTACATATAAGTACAATTGCAGCTCTAATATCTTGAAAAGAATACATAAAGTCGAACTAAAGAAAGATCCACACAAGACTTTAGTAGAAGATTCTGCCTGAACAAAGTTCTCAGGTTATTGATTACACTATAATAAATAGAGACAACATTTCTTGTCCTACCAAATATTGAGATCATCTTGGCGTGTCACATGTTATTAGTAGATTTGCAACCAATTTGTGCATCACGCGTTCGCAGAGTTTTGACAAAAATACCCTGGTTCTACATGCAGTTAAGTCTCCTTATTAAAAACAAACGTTTCATAACTTTTTCATAATATATATATATACAAGTAATATATATATATAGCTAATCGCAGAGAACAAATCTGAGTTATGTCAAGAATAATGTATTACAAAGAAAAATAAAGATAACAATGAGAAAAATGGTATTAAAATATGATTCTCCATAATTTAGTTTCTTTGTTTCTAGTTAATTTTTGTCCGTAACATTTTCACCATTTTTTCATAAGCCTGAGTTGTGAGAGCGTCATTGGCTTTGGAAACGTAAATATGACACTCTTCGCTCCAGTAATTATGATTTTGTACCTTAGTAGTCTCACAAGGGAAGTATTTTGCTTCGAGCATTATTTTTTGATAAGACTTCGTACATAAATTCGTACCCCGATGCCGATAATGCCTGCAAAGTAATTCGGCCGTGTAAGGCCGCATTTGTCCGCTAGAGGGCGTTAAATTTTGGAGCAATGGGGAGACAGTAACTGGAATGGCTCCCGTAATTCCGGTTTGTACGGGCATTTATTACTCAAAATATCTACATGAATATACCCTACTGTTCTGATAAAGACTGCAAATCCACAATAGGACAAAAGACACATCAGGGAAAACTTAAAAAACAGAGGCCAAACATGATACTAATCTCACAAAACATCTGAATTTTGGAGGTGGGTTCTGTACCCCCAGGACACACTCCTCATCCGTAACAAATCATCAACTTTAAGAGTGTAAAATAAAGTAACATTTGACACCATGTCCTTAGAGTGTGATTTTGAAGGTTGATCTTTGTGCCTATTTTGATTATTCCTTCTGTTTTACTCACTTTGTAGAAAAGCCTTCCTTGCATTTGTGAAGACAAGTACTGACCTATATCTGCCAAACTATTTATTGCGCGGTATTATGGCTTTGCAGTCTTTATCAGCACTGTGAGGTGTGTCCATGTATAAAATATAACAGCGCGGGGCCCTGGGCGGTTGCTCGGTTCGCCCGTACCTAAGGTCACCACTGATGCAGGCATTATCAGTATCGGGGTACGAATACATAAACGAAGTCTTATCAGAGAACCCCTGCTCAAACCCAAATACTTTCCTTCTGAGTTATGTAAACACAAAGTTGGGTTAACATTGATGATGTAAAACTATTTGATTAGTTTGCAAATTTGAGAAAACTACGTAGTAGTTCAGAAGCAAGACTAAACAATCATTGATACTCCAATGCACAAAAAGTGGGCAAACTATTTCAATACCTGTAATATTGAATGTTTTTCTGAACTATTAAAATTGGGTAAATTTTTCTTTTCAATTCTTGCCCATAATGCAAACATGGAAAGATTCTTTCTTTAGTGGGTGAACACAGTGGACAAAAGAGCGCAATAGGCTGGATGTTGACAATGTTAAATGTTTGGTTTGTATAAAGTTTAACTTCAAAAATTTCACATGTAGTTAGTTTTATGATTACCTTTTGGAGATGAAGAACTTGCTGAAAAAGACTGTCTCGTCAGAAAAGTACAAATAAGTAAGCACTGTGAGTGAGATTATATTGGTATGTATCATTGGTGTTATACTGGCAATGTATAAATTTGTTAATTTTTGCTGGATAAATTTGGTTTCGATGGTTTCTTAAATATGTCCTCATGAGTATATGTTAATCCTAGATACAGTTTGTGACTAGACTATGAATTACATTCACGAAATAAGTATTTTTCCATAACAAAACACTCTCTGAGTAACAAACAATAAAACATTGTCATTTATAACATTACCTTGAGGTATTCTACATAGCTTCATCCAAAAAACCCACATTTTAACTTATTGTTTTTGCAGCGAAGCAAGTTATCAACACAGAGGTCGGTAAACATATACAAGATTAATGATATTATAAAACGCAGTGTTTCATTCGATTATCCTGCTGTGAAGTGTGTATCATAATTTAAAGCTCGAAACATCAAGAGACTCGGAAAGCTGCAGTAAGAACAAGATAGGCCCTTTGACGAATAACTAGATACTATATTGAATTCTTTTCGGTTTCTTGTAGGTACTTGGCACATTGGACAATATGTAGTAAATAATAACCCTTCACTTCAATGGCAAAAAAAAACTGTAACAACTTCTTAGCCACTTCCCTGATTAACCCGAGTTATGTCGTATAGCTCAACTTAAAGAATTTTACAAACCCGAGTTAATTCGTCCGATCTCACAAAGTCGTTATTTTTATGTTGACTCTTGCTCTCTCGTATACGTGTGGAATACGCTTTTTTTTCTCACAATGTGGCAGCATAGCTATTGTGCAGTTTAATTTAGACTGGTGCTACTAAAATTTCCTGTGAGTGACAATACGCCTAGTAATATTTCTATTGAGCGTATTTTGTGCTTAAAGAATTATATTCTCAAGCAGTTTTCTTCGTTATAGACGTTATTTGATTACCAACGCGCGATATGGATTTTGTGTTGCAATGAGGGAGGAGGAGCTCATTTGTAGTAAATAAGAAATTGTGAAAATATCTTTGCCGTTTAGGTCCTAGCTTCTTTCGTATAAATAAAATTGTTGCCGAGTTATCTCGAGTAATATTTATATGGGTCTTTAGACCAGTATTACTATTTTATTATCAAGATATAAAAGTGGCATGTTCTTCCTACGTGTACCCATCAACGACACATTATAAAGAAGAATGTCTGTAAAGTCTTAATTCATTTTCTTGTCCTGTAGTTTCTTTTCTATGCACCCGAGTTAACTCGGGATAATATTTACGTGGCGTTTAGGACCAGTGTGACGATCTTATTATTAAGATTATAGCTAAACAGGACTGGTCTTTCGTATACCCATCAACTATATGTTATAAAGACGAAATAAAAGAATGTGTGAAATTTTACATGCATCATGAAAGCAATGTGTAAGACAAGACGTAAAGTGTAGGAAACATAATTAAATTTGCTTTCCATATACAATAATACTTGTATTATTTTAGTTAGTTTCAGTTATGAGCTAGATTTAGTCTGTCAGAACAATTATTATTCTGGACACTTAACACGACGTAAAGGAAAGTATGTGGTGTTGGAGTTGCCTGGTGAAAACGACAAAATCTGATCTGAAATAAATACTTATTCTTTGGCCGAATTTGGTTTAAAGTTTGATTTGAGCAGTGACAACTTGAGAGATGCTAAAATTAACTGTCCTTTCCAAAAAATAGGAGTTTCATCGGGTATCGAACAAATAATTTATGTAAAATAATGACAGGGAATGTATTGTTTTAATGTAATCCCATTCAGAATGCCTATTTAATTCTCGTTCCTACTATCATAATAATAATTATAACGATCACAGTCTATAACAAGAAATTAAGCATTTTTTAACGTGATGGGAGAGAGACGAGTGTGTAACTTCAAAGAGTTTTGCCTATGCTTCTAAGAAACAAAACTAAATACAGTCATTTTGATAAATCCATTCAAAGTATGAACTAAATTTTATACTTTATATGTTTTGGAATTATAATTTTCTTCTAAATCTGTAAAAATATTGGTTTCAGCAATTTAGTCGGTGAGCTTGTATTTCTCCTTTAAGTAATCACAATATTGTTAATGTACTTTAATTTATTTCTTAAACAGAGTCTCAGGGATGCACATCTCTAAAGTTCCTGTGTAATAATGGACGCTGCGTTGGGGAAAGATTAGTTTGTGATGGTGAGAACAACTGTGGTGATGGAAGTGATGAAGTGAATTGTAGTAAGTAAAATAAGCACATCTTCTTCATACCTTATGATTGTGCATTATTTACAATTAGCGTTTCGGCATAGGTGTGTAATTCTTGTAACAATAAGTGTATAACTAGTGGAAAAGTTAATGGTATGTACACCTTTTGTACAGATTTAAGCATACCTTTTGCACACTTCTTGTATATTATTTTGTACATTTGGTATATCATAAACTTAAATCATAAAAGGTTTAAGACCTGAAACACAGCTATGTAGTAACCGCGTGAGTCTCCAGCTTGGGTTTTCTAAACCACCGAGGTAATCAGTATTATGGCTTTAGTCTGACCTCTTCTTGTAGGCTTAGTCTCTGGAATAAGGGGAATTGAATACAATTAGTGTGCTTTATATTGTATACTGAGCTTCATTAGGAAAACCTTTCTTGCGCCGTATAGTGGCAAATATATGACATAAGATTTAGAAAATTAATTTTTCACTGCTATTGGTAATAAAATAAATTTGAATATCCTGATGCTAGCACGTCAGGAAGTGTTGCTTATTCCAACTTTTTTCGTTAAATTTTCTTTTCAAATCTTTTAACCAATTATATGGCATGTTTTATATGGATAGAAAGTAAATGGAGGTCAGTAAATGGAAGATTAGCTGACATCTGCACGAGACACCAAAACAGAATAAGAAAATCTCTTTCTATGACTTTTATTTTGCTTCTATTTTGATAAGAGTTAGACTCGAAAATTGCCAAATGATGGTCTGCCGTGGCCACGCGTGCAGAGTGATGACACTTTTTCATTTTTGTCGATAAAATGCCGACATCGGTTCGAATCCCATAAAAAGAAGAAATTATCTATATTATTCTTGTTTCAGACAGCTTTGTTACCTACGTTGTGATTGCATGTACTTATTAATAGACGGAAAGTGAAATATCAGAAATCCAACAATGATTACCATTGATATACTAAGGGTGATGTAGTATAAACACTTCAAGAATTTTAATATATTTTTAAGACCTTTAGATAGGGGTGTTCGGTATCGACATTTTCATTCCGACTTTCGGTATGTTTTGGATACCGACAATTATCGATATACCGAAATACCGATATACCGAAAAAACGAAATACCGATAATACAGAAATACCTATAATACTGAACGATATCAATATACCAAAATACCAAACAATATCGAAAAACAATGAGACTGAGCAATATGGAATTAGGAAGAAGGGGACACCTTTGAACACGTTGTTTGGCATATTTAATGACATGTTCCTCCCACTCAGAGAATTTGTTCAGAGAGATAAATAACATATGTAAAGCTTTTTGAAAAACTTCTTTTTTTTTCATATATATGGGCCAGTCTAGTAACTAGACTTTGACCCGTCACGATTCGCCCTTTAGCTTATAAAATCCACACCCATGTCCCTGCCGGGACTCGAACCCGGGACCTTGAAGGCGCTGGCCTACGGCCGCAAATCCCTCGGCCACCCGACCGGCTAAATAACATATGCATTGGAACCTATACAGCTCGCCGAAGAAAATGACGTACTTCATTGTCACCTTAAAGCAAGAACAGGAACTGGGTGGCTATCGTTCAAACGTGCCCCCTAGCGTGTAGATTTGAACATGACTGGGACAGCTTTGAACACATCCTTAATTTTATTACAAGATCGTTTAATTTCTTAGTAAATGCTTCCAGATACAAATACAGAAGCAGAAGAAAGTAAAGAAAAGTTGTACTAGCCATACAAAGAATATAAACTACGCAGTTGTTAATAAACGTTGAACTTACATGCTTGCTTCTTTCTTTATTGGGGTTATGAGGATTGCATAACCATTAGGCTTGCATAAACTTTGAACTCGTACAAATTTTGTTAAAAATTTTACACATAGCCTAATTGAAATGCTTTTACACTGTTGATATGTTGCAAACTAATTTTTCTTCTCAACTGTAAGTTTTAGCTGTAGGGACATAAGCTGGTACCGTGTTCAAATCTACCCCCACTTTTTTGTTCAAAACTGCCCCAGTACGTCCAGTTACGAACATTTTGATATTATGGAAGAAGGAGAAGGGTTATCAAAAAGAAACAAGGACAATTTAATGCGTCAAGGAGTCGTAGTTACTTCGTAAGTTAACATGGAAAGATATGCTAGAGTTCTCTTCTCTCCAGAAACTTACAGTCTCTGAGATGAAAAACTTTGGGCCAGTCTAGTAACTTTACACTTCGGCCCGTCACGATTCGCCTTTAGCTGTTAAAACCCACACCCATGCCCTTTCCGGGACTCGAACCAGGGACCTTCGAGTTAATGGCCTACCGCCGCAGACCGCTCGGCCACCCGACCGGATATTTCTGAGATGAATTTTTACTTTGGTACCCACAAATTACAGCAAGTACCATACTTCTCCAGGTAACGTACAAAATGGTGAAAACAAATGAAAGCTGTGTGGCAAGATGTTTGAAATTTATAAATGTTGGACAAAAAATCGTTTTATAAATTAAAAGTTATCTCCACTGTTCTAAGGTGCCAGAATGTGTTCAAATGTGTCCTCTCCCCCTACTCATGGATGTATGTATTTAGGGGATTGGGCTGGACCCCCACCACGAAATTCCTGTTAATATGCAAAAAATAGTATAATTTTAGGTGTAATTGTCTATATTTAGGGTTGTAATTCCTTTTACGAAAGAACCTTGTGTTAGGTAAACCTTGAAATCAATATAGAAAAATTGACAACCGCCGCGACCGTAACTGGAACCCGGATCTCCCAGCTGCCGGCCGGGTATGCTGTCCATTACACCAGGACGTCACGTTCATTCTCTGTGTATATACAGACTACACCTCACACCTTAACAATCTTCCAGCCCCAGTATCTGGTATCTGGTTACGAAGTCAGGATACACCCCATACATTTCAAGATTTTTATTGAGGAATTTGTTCTGCAACCGTGCAGTTCGAAATAATAGATGTAATTCCTTTTTCCACAAGAACCTTGTGTTAGGTAAACATCGAAATTAATACAAAAAAATTTACAACTACCCGGTCGGCAATGTCAATGTCAATCTTTTAACCTTGCCAGTGTAATAATATAGTATAAATTTTGTATAATAGTAATAATACTAATACTATTGCGTAATAATATAGTGTATACACGAGACATATTAAATTACATATTGGCGATCTAAAAGAAGGAAAGAAGAAAAGTAAGATTGACATGAGAAAGAAAAAGTTGATTATTCATATTACAGAATACTATACTGGTAATAAACATTAAAGCATTTAAATTAACGCACAGACTCATTTCGAAATCAAGATAGAGCACGCATCTTGATAAATTATTGTGCTGTAATCAGGTATTTAGAATTAAATTTTTAAGGCCTTTGGGCAACTCATGCTCAGACCAGATTGATGATAATGGAAAGATTGGTGGAATGAAGAAAGTGGGAGGAAATGGGAGAACCCCAAGGAAACCCACGCACACGGTATTTATTCACCACAAAGTTCACATGGCACGAGGAGAGTTAGAACCGACGAACCCAAGCACCAGAGGTGAGCGCTCTAACCATTGAGCCACCGCGGTCCGCTCTAATCAGGTACTGTTTGGGTCTTTCCTAATAATGAAAACACTGTTGCTGTATCTTTGTCGACTTCACATGGAGTCAATAACGCAACGGCAGTTTTGACAATGGGATAAAAGTAAGCTGAAATATGCATTTCAGTAACATTTTGATGTAATTCAAAAACTGCTGAGTAGGGATGGCAAGATCCGGATCCAAAAGGAACCGGATATCCGAAACTCGGAACTCCGGGGTTTAGAATATCCGGTCCAATGGATTCGTCCGATTTGGGTCGCAGGTTCAAAGACCCAGAATTACATGCGGATTTCGTTTGATGCATCTAAAACAGCGATCGTAAATTATCAAAGGCCTTGACCAATACCTTCCCCATCCTCTGCGTACCTCATCAAGGCCCGGGCCTAAGAAAGAAATATAGAAAGAAAGGAGAGATAGAAAATTGAATTTTTGAATGTTATATATGGCCTTTAGGCATCTAAGGGCAGGCCAGAATAGGGGAGGGGAAAGGATTCGGGAAGATGTCGGGCAGGGCCTATGTTGAAGGTGCCACCCCGACATTTGCCTTGTGTACAACTTCAGTCAGGATGGTCGAACCCTGGGATCGAACTCACAACCTCCTGAACCCTACGCCAACGTTCTACTACTGAGTTACGGAGGCTCGGTGAGAAAGAGATAGAGACAGACAGCTCTTTGTCTCTTTCTTTCCCTTTCCTTCTTCCTTCTCTTCCGGAGAGGAAGAGAGATTGAGAGAGAGAGAAGAGAGGGAGAGAGAGAAAGAGAGAGAGAGAGAGAGAGACCGGGATGAGGTAGGTAGAACATGGGAAGCTTGGCCAGGGTTTTCCATAATTTACCGCAAATAAAGCTAATTTAATTCAATGTATCTGAAATTCGAAAAGTATATTTTATTGAAATAGTTGTGTAGTTGATTGTTATTGTTTTTTGCCGAAAGTTAGTTGACAGGAACATTTTTAACGACTTTTCTTTTAAATACATGCTTTATTTCTCAAAAGCAAATTACGTAATCGGGAAAAGGAAATTCGTATTTTTTTATCTTGCTGTATGCTTAAAAGGGAAGAGAGAAGGACACGTTTGTGTCCTTTCCTTCTAAGAGTGGAATGTTTATTACATAGTGACTGATAACCACGTCACAGAGCAAAGGGTAGTGACGGTTGGAGATGGGGAGGGCGGGGTTTGAAGAGATAAGCAGGTACTGTCGATAATTTATTTTCCTTTTGTCACTCCAGTATATGTATTAGTAACAGACTATTATAGGACTGGTTTCAATGGCACAACTCTTGCAATTCATGTATAACTCAGCAATTTTTCTCTCTTTCTATGATTCTGTTTCCTCTCTCTCCTCACAATACTCCAAAATGAAGAGTAAATAAAACCAAAATAAGACTTTTCGTTTGTTAGCCGAAAAAATCCCCGAAAATACGTACGACAGGGTGCCCACAAGCAGAAATATTCAGGAAATGTTAGGAGTTTCAATATTTATCAGTAGAAGTCAGGAACATGATTAATATGAGGTCAAAAGTCAAAAGTACAAAATCTACCGTTGCGTCAGGAAATTTACCCTCAGGGGCTCATCTGTGTGAAGATGACAGAACATCCTTTTCACAAAGCTTTGGAACATATCTCCAAGACAAGCAGGGAATTACCAGGCTCGATGATTTCTATGCTTCCCTTCTTTCAAACAAACAAACAAAAACAACTCATCTCTGTGGAAAGTGATAAAGTCGAGTTTGATATTTTCCAACGAAATGCTACAGTTGCGGGGTGGTTTCTCTATCAACAACTCTGCTATTGAAATATGAACATACAATAATAGCACTGAGGAGAGTGCATGGTGCTGTAATCAATTCCAGAGGAATCCATAGTATTGTTATTGTAAGGAAAATGCTCATATATGAAAGATCTGCTCGGAGACGATATAAAGATTATCTGAAAACACATAGTAATGCTAAGAAAAAAGAGAATAATTCTGTAAAAAAAGGAAGACCATGAATGAAATAAAGAAACTGGAAGATGAGCAAAAGAAGTTGAGAGAAAAATCTGAAACGGAGCAAGACGAACTTTCTCAGAAAATCTAACTTTTTCGCAAAAATAACATCTATCGATATTGTTGAAACTTCTGTTTTCGTTCTGATGATATTGTTTAATTATTGTAATAGTATAATATTCAATGCTTATATTCATAGAATTTATTCATATGTATGTTGTAGTTGTTAGCATTTTCTTTGGTTTGACTTACAAAACATGTTCATGACGAAAAAAATGTGAATTTGGGTTATTTTAATCAGTACATTTGCAAAATATTTTAGTAAAACCTTTGTTCCTGTAATTTTATTGAAAAATAAGTAATAAATTTGCTACTCAGGTGAGAGATGGGCATCTATGCGGGTGGTGGAGGCTGCATGTAAAAGAAAGCAAAATATTTTCCAAAAGTTAAAATTGACCAGTCTGAGAGTCAGGAATGTTTTAAAACTCTGGTTAGGAAAAGTCATGAAATGTCATGAAATTTAAGTTCCCAAATTTTGTGGGCACCCTGTACGAATTAGGAAAGGCTATGATGATGTGTCAATGCCCCAGATATCCGAATATCCTAAACTCAGATCCGGATTGTTATTATACGTCAAGTTTTGGAGCGGGTCTATGCTTGGGACCCGGCCTGACCAGGTGACCCGATTTAGATCTCCTCACCTGGAGAACAAAGCAGAGCATTTGATTATTTCCTTGCGTTTCAGAGGAGACCGAGATCGCAGGTGTTACCCCCTACAGCACGAAAATTACGAAACTCGAGCTGATTATTCTCAGACTGGTTTAATCGGATCAAGTTTTAAACCAGATCACGTATATACTGGTCAGACCGGATCACCAAAACTGATCTGGTTTCAGCTCTACCATGCTACTTCCTCTATATAAGTTATTAGTATTATTTTTTTCAGAATTTCAGAGGAATTCAGTATTTCAATATTCCGATATTGTTAAGCATATTGATACTGTTCGGTATTCCTCCAGCAAGTCAGGAGATGTAATCCCGACGTCGGCATTTTGAAAAATCCCTACCAGAAGCTGACCCCGACACCTCTATACCGACCGCGACGGCGGCGGCCTTGAAGTGACCCGACGACACCGACAGCGGCTGAAAAAATGGCCCGACGACCAATCGCAACTTATTGATCGCGCCGACCAGGCACGCATCCAGAATTTGGTTTTCGGTGGGATTTAAGGTGTGTCTGGGCATGAAATGTAGTATGTATAATTACGCCTGAAGTTATACTATTATGGTTTAAATACGTCCCTGACGCCGACCATTTCCCTACTACTAGTTGGTAGGGTCGCTGTCGGGGTTGGCATTTTTCTTGCTGGGTCAGAATATCGATATTTCGGTATTTTCGGTGTTAACGGTATTTTGATATTTCGGTATCATCGGTATTTCGATTTTATCGATATTTCGATATATCGGTATTTCGGTATTTCTGTATTTCGGTATTTCGGTATTTCGGTATTTTCGGTATTTCCGGTATTTCGGTATATCGATATATTTGACAG
>JAGDQP010050997.1:0-14113 GCA_022664845.1 Lepisma saccharinum | reverse complement strand
TATATAATGTGGGTGTGTGTGTGTGTGTCTGTCTGTCTGTCTGTCTGTCTTTTCCAATGTATTTCATTCAAGCAGAGCATTTCTTAAAGTAAAAAAGAATAACAGGTAATATTCCTTTAATATTAAAAGAAAGCTGAAATGGTCGGGTTTAGATCCAGGGTCCACAAGCACACTGGTGAGACGCTCTCGCCACTTAGCTACTTTTTTTTCTTTGAAAGGTGAAACGCACCCTAACCGAATGCGCCACCCAACTGATTTAACTCTTACAACCCTTGCAACTCTTTCAACTGATTTTTATTAACAGCTAAAATCACATCCATGCCCGAGGTGGGATTCGAACCCACGATCCTTGACTCGACAGACTAGCGCGCTAGACCGTTCGACCACCTGGATCGGCAACGAAGGCAGTTGGTGTTTATGGCTTTTCGAGTTATATTCACAGCTAGGATATTACTGCGCAGGAGGTTAATGATTAACATGTAGAGTTTACTACGATGAATGTCTGGAGAGAAAAAAAAAGGAGAGATACGTTCGCTACTATGTAAAGATTTATACCCAACTTAATTCCGCCAATTCAATCATGTCGTTCTCGATCCATCAGTCAACTGTTTACTGCTCACAGTATAAAAGCAACATAAACATTCAAAATTGTGGGGCGTTGAGTGACAAGCAAGTAACTTTACTCCTGTTATTGAATTATAAAATATCCAACCAAGGCTTCAGCTTCATCTACAAAACTACGTAACATCAAAATTGAAAGTTTAGCTTACACTTCGAGCAGAAAATGACCAAATTTTAAGCGTAAAAAAATAAGTTGAACGTTCACCGACGAAACACTTTGGCAAGTATCAGCCAATTTTCAGTTAACGTTAAGCCATTACATAGAAAATGTTAAACTTTAAAATGGAGTTAAGGTTACCAGTCTTTCTACTAAAGGGCTTACACTATATCCACATTTAAGAGTAAATACAAACAAAACGCTAATTTTCGACTTTTGTATCTCCATAAAGCGGAGTAACTTTCATCCATTTCGTGTTTCCTCTTTTTACAGTGCATTTTGGGTCTCGCAGAATCCCTGACTGACGTTTTCCATTTTTCTTCCGTAATCGCACCAGACTGACGCCGGGATCGTACCTTCAACATTAATCCTATGATTATTATTGGCCCCGTTCTCTAGTGGTTAACGTTTTGATTCTTAGGCTGCGAGCCAGGAATATTCCCAAGGTGGTTAATATTAAGGACATACAAATGTTTTATGTGTGTGTGTGTCACTGTCACAGATATGGGAGAAATTTACAGATTAACCATGAAGAGGAGCGTATTATATTAATGTTATTTATTAGTTACGTAGTATTGCAGAACTGTGAGTTCGACTACTGTTTACTATTTTCTTAAACGTTATCATTTCAAAAGTTAGTCTTTTCTCCTGATGGCACCATGATAGTACAAATTACAATTGTTCTTGTATGGCTACGTTCTGTTCAAGAATAAAACTTCAAAGAAATGAGTGTCTAAACAGAAAACAATGAAACAGTGTTATAATGCAATGCATTTAGGTAGTAAACATCTCTCCCGAATCTCCAACTGGAGTGCTTATAGTTGGACAAACTTACAGTACTTTTATATTATGTCGAATAATGCTTATGCCGAGTTTGATGTAAATAAATGTAGCATTATAGAAGCAAATTAAAAAAATAAATATTGCATTGTTTAAATGGTTAGCAACACCGACAAGAACCTGATCATGACGGTTCTTGCGGTGTAGGATTAAGCCAAGGCCTCCATAACGATAGCACATTGATGTATCTACACCTTGTGGTTCAAAATTGTTTTTGGACACTGGTTTACAACACAGATAACGGGGTGTTTTTAGTGACGTGGACACAAACAGTGTGTTTCTATTGTGTCAAATAAGTAGAATAATGTTTGTGCCAAGCTTTGTGCTGCTACGTATAACGTAATGGAAACAATATTTAATAAATAATTTGTACAAAATAGGTTAGTAACACCGGAAAGTTCCGTGCATGATGACGTAGATACCCGCAGTATTTTTATTGTGTCGAATAACGTTTGTGGCGACTTTGGTGCGAATAGGTCTAACAGAATGGAAGTAGTTTGAACAACAGAATTATTAAAATAGGTTGGCAACACTGAACCGCTGGACTAATAAAGACTATTCCCTAGATTATGACATTTCTAAGAACACCTCAAGCACTTCTGCATACTTTTGTGTGTGTGTATGTGTTTTTAGGTTTACTTGGTGGACACGGAGAAACGGACGGACGGACTGAGCGGAATTATAAGTTCCTTTTCCTGTGGCTTTTCAATCAAGGGATCTAAAAATATAATATTATACTACAGCTGTCAAGAATGGTTTTACCGACCCAAATTACATTAAATTAGTGCTTTTGGGTGCTACTAACTTTGAAGTTGTGAATCTTCATTCACATAGTAAAACCAGTTAAATTTTAACTTAAATGTGCCATATCCGCTTACATCAGTGATTCTGCCAGGGTGTCACCCCCTCTAACTCATTGAACATACACTTCTAAATTTAAAATTTTTACTTTTAACAAACGATAGAAACGCTGTAAAATTCTACTTATACCACCCTAACTTTGGCTTTACACCTCCAAATTGAAAATACTGCAGAATCCTTGGCTGGCATCGAAAATGGGACCCGAAACTAATTAGCTAGGTAATTTAACTTTGAACTTTGACCCAATCCCTTTGAAATGTAGCAAATATATTATCCAAAGTAAAAATTATTAATTTTAGGTGATATTAGTTGAACAGCTTTATGTAACTTACACCACTGTGCCTGAAACTGTATTACATGTTGTTGCAGGAGTGCTTGGTACAGTTTTTATCGTCTTGTGTCTTCTGTACGTTGTACAGTGCTTGAAACTTGAAGACAATAATAAAGTATTTATAGAAATAGGCTCAACGGTAACTCGAGTTCTGAAGGAGAATCCAGGAGCTAGTGTGGAGGGATGGCGTAGCCCAGAAAGTTTATGGCATCTTGTGGCAAATCAGATGAAGGCAACATGTAGAAATAGTGGACGCACTGTACAGTTCAGTTTACGTTTAAGAACGTTGTACAGAAATGTAGAATTTCGGAACAATATAGATCGCCTCCGGATGGATGTAGTCCCAAGCAACAACAGCCCTCCGATGGACGAAGAGACAGAGAGTATTCGCAACGAGACACCAGACAAACATTCAATGGAAGGAAAGGATACGAAAAAAAGGAATACCACTCGTGCAGTTACCCAATAATCAGGTAAGCAAAATCATTTACGGTGAAAAAGAGGAAGGTGAATGGATGTGTTTAAGAAAGACAGGTAGCATTACATTGAAACTGAAGCGTGCGAAATCAAACGAAAAAGTTGTTAGTAAATACCCCAATAGTTTCACTTTCATACTCTCAGGGGAAGAATGGAGTGAAATACGTCCTTCAGACGAAACCATTGATCGTCCTAAGCTTAATAATGGTTGGTGTGAAATATTTTTTTAAAAATTCACAGCAATTAACAAAGGGTTCGTTTTGAAGTTTAAGGATCATAGAGTTCAGAAGCTCAGTTCAACACACAGTTATTTCCTAACTTCAAATTCTGTATGCCTTCAACCCCATTGTAGAACATACCAATTTATCATTAGAAATAGACCGGCTTGTGGCAAAGTGCCAATTCATGTGTTCGGGTTTGGAAACTTTAACCATGATAAAAACATAATTAATAAACGATTCGCAAAAGGTAAATTCAGGAAAATACTGGCTAGTATGTGTGACATTGATACACCCACGAGAGTACGGGAGGAGCTATTCAGAAATGCAAATATATGTTCCCTTAAAGCTGGCAATCTTTCTCCATGTCCATCTAGACATGTATTAAAGAAGATCAAGCATGAAAAAGTAAGAGATGATGATAAACATAAAGATGTCTTCTTCGATATTGCAGAGACCAGGAAAGAATTTTTATCAAACGGTAATACTTATATACGTACAATAAGTTATATTCCTGTCAAAATTGAATTGTACAGTAAACAACAGATAATGTTATTCGCAAGGAAATGTAATCCAAAGATACTATATATTGATTCGACAGGATCAACTGTGACGAAACCAAGGTGGTATAATAGCAAAAACGTTTATTACTATGCAGTCTGCTTCCAAATGCCTAATGGAGCCATTGTACCGTCGCTGACCCATTTTTTTTTTCAAATACTGACAGAGGATATGAAGTATCGTCACAAGAGGTTTCATTGATAGAAGTAGATTTTAGTTTTGGTTTATTACATTCAGTTTTAAGGGCTTACAACGGAGAGAGCCTGAAAGCGTACCTTACTGGAGCGTGGGAAGCCTGTTGGGAAAAAGGACAATTTTGGGGAACGTGTGTGCATATTTGTAACGCACACCTGATGCATGCAATATCTACCCATCTAGCACGAAAGAAAGTGCAGAAGTGTGTGCGGATTCTTTTGCTGAATACTATCAGTAAATTGCAGGATTCAACATCATTGAATGAGTGTACGGATATAGTTTATGTTTGTGATACTATCCTATATTCGAAATTTAAAACAAAAGCTTGTGAAGAAGCGCTAAATAGACTAAGAGATAACACGGTGATAATTGATGATAGATTGTATTGTGAGCTTGTTTCTCCAAATAAATACAAAGTAAAAAACGAATTCAAAACATTACGTGAAAATTCTCCATTCTACCACCACTTTGTTTTAATAGCAAATAAAGCCAAACAGAAAGGCAACACTTTAAAGGTTTAGTTGATGATTTTGATCAATATGTAAGCAGAATGAGTCTAGACAAGGAGTGGGGAAGCGATGTCGAAATGAGAGCATTTAGTGCATTATTAGAGGTTCCAATTCGCAGTTACACAAAAATTGGTAGGACGTATGGCTGGAGTAACAACCTTCCAAGCTGGACTACAGTTAATGAGGACGGACAAGGAATTTATCTCCATCACAAGAATGAAAATCATTTTGATATTGTTGTTAAAGTTAGATATGAGTAAATCAGCAGAATTGTTTTTAAATCGAACATAAGTAAAACAACTTAAAAAAGGAAAATAAATTGACTGAATAGAATCAATACGAGGGAGGATCCAAAAGAAACTGGAATTATGTAATAAAAATTTGTGTATTTATTTCTTGGTGTTACAAATTGAATGTCCTTCAAAGTACTGTCCATTTGAAGAAATGTAGTTATCTAAACGTGCTTTCTACTTCGAAATAGCCCTGTAACTCTTGGAAAGTGATGCCTTATAATGCCTCCGTCGCTTTTTTCTTCACCTTTTCCACGTTCGCAAAACGTTTTCCTTTAAGGACCTTTTATTCATTCTAAAAAAACAAGAAGTCGCACGAAGCAAGACCGGGTGGAAAAGCTGAGTCATGTGGTTTTCGGTTAAAAATCGTTTTACACTCAAGGCTTTGTGTGCTGGTGAGGCACTAAGTTTGATGAAACTCTTTTCATTTCCAATTTATTACTCAAAATCCGTTGGACATTCAAGGACACTCCGAGACATGCCAGACAAATCAACAAGCTAGTCAAAATTTTGCGGATTCCTTCCAAAATCAATTCACGCGATGTTTTCATCCGTTCGACGGTCAACTGACAATTTATTCACCATTCTTAAAGCGGGAAAACTACTCGTGAATTTTTATTTTCTCTAGAGAAGCTTCCTTGTAAGCTGTTTGAAGCATTACAGCTGTGTTACCACTGCCGTTTTCCCTAACAAGAAAACAGAATTTCAGCGGCACGTTGTTCTCACTTTTCAGCTATCACAAAACTTGCCGAAAAAGTAAGAGGTCTTTAACGAAAAATAAATTAATACGTGCTACAATTTCACTCGAGAATGCCGGTCGGCAGACTGATGCAGAAGGTCGACTGAAAAAAGCATCTAGCGACGGAAGCATGTACTACAACGGGCTCACCTACCAGAGAACAAGTCCAGTTTATTTTGGATACCCCCTCGCAAATTGACGTAATGGATTTTTAAGTGTGTATATCCGGTATCTCCAGAATATTTTCACGTTCAATTCCAACTGAGACTATTTGAGTTTGATGTTTAAAATATTGAAATATTGATAGATTGACACATTCTACTTTTATCAGTATTCTATTTTTCCATAACTATTGAAAATAGAGAAGTGAAGTGGTGAAGCTTTAACATATCTAGCAAGGAACATTCCCCATGTGACATAGCTCAATTTTGATGAAAATTCGTATGTACGTACAGTATCTAGATAAACCTCCACAACTACATTGGAAGATGCTGTGGTCAACAAATGACGAGAAGGGGACCCGAAGAAGATAGAACGTAGAGAGGAAGTAAATCGAATACAGACTACGGAAAGCATCTTTTCTTACACAAACTGTTACATATATTGAAAGCAAATTGACATCAATGGATATTGGACCTTGAAGTTATACATGCTGGAGTGTATAACTACAAAGAGCGCCATCTTGAAAGCGGCCGTCTTGACTAGGCTTCAAAATTTTTAAATAGTAAGTAGGTTATGTGACATATCAATATGTGCAGGAATGTCCCAACAAACCCAATGACTAAGTCAATTTTGGAATAACTTTAATCCTGTACGACAAAATTACACGCAAAATTGACCTGGAGAATGTCATTTTAACCTAGCTTTATGCCTTCTTGAAATTGGAATTTCATTTTCCGTTAGCGTATTTAAAACATTATAGTGCACTTCATGGTTCTGCCATAAGAATCATATTTTCCAACATGACGGTGCCTCTCCTGAAGCCGTTTGGTTTTCGTTCCTTCAAATGTTTCAACAAAAAATGTTTATATATATATATATATATATAAAATTCAACTTAGACATTCACCAGGTCAATTTCACGTATCATTTTGCCATACTATACCGCAGCTAAAGTCGTCATTTGGTTTCTTGGAACATTCCAGCTCAGATTGATATATCACATGATCCAGTTACCATTTAAAAATTGAGGCATAGTAAGATGGTCGCTTTTAAGATTTCGGTCATTGTCATACCCTCCAGCATTTATCCGTTAATAGTTATTTGCTTTCAATGTACAGTTTATAAAAGAAAAGTCGATTTCCATACTTTGTACTCCTATTTGCTTGCTGTCTACTTTACATCTTTCT
This sequence comes from Lepisma saccharinum, assembly GCA_022664845.1. Lineage (NCBI taxonomy): Eukaryota > Metazoa > Arthropoda > Insecta > Zygentoma > Lepismatidae > Lepisma > Lepisma saccharinum. Next base: position 6,965 of record JAGDQP010050997.1, on the reverse strand, counting down.
CGGGTCCTCTTGTCATTCTTTGTTGACCACAGCGCCTATAATTTTGGCTGTGACGATTTACCAAAGAACTCTACCTACATGCAAATTTTAATAAAAATCGGTCTCTATCACCTGACGAGTGTTCCTTGTAAGAAATGCCTGGGACGAAAAGAAGTAAAATTGATAATAGTTTTGTACTAAATGTTTACTTTATATGAACAGTTTCTGAATATTATTATAATGAAAATGGTTAAAACAAATCTGTAATTATTTAGTTCTTAATGCAAGCAATGTTAATTTTACAACTAATTGGAACACTTTCATTGTCCTGATGAAATGTATAGGTGTGTAGTTTAGATCGTAGATGTATACTGAAAATCCTGAATAATGTTTTTAAATAAAATGTCGGAACGTAAAGTTCACAGTTTTCCTGAAACAAGAAATGCTCTTAAGATTAGTTAATGCATAATAGCTTAAAGTACTATATTTGTCAATTTACAATAACAATTTATATTAAATATTCATAAAACTGCTCTCATTCAACATCTGTGTATCAACGCGGAACTCTGTAAGCCCTTAGCTTCTATCATATATAGTGTTTAATTTAAGATGTATACCATGTTATATAAAACAATTGGATTTCTCTCTTAGTGTTTGTTCTTTATTTTGAAATTCACTTTCATGACAAGCTTCAGCTTGAAAAAGAAGATCCAATTTTCAACAAATTTTTTACTCCTGCCACAAAACATTTACAAGGATGCACTGTAGGCGTTAAATATATATATATATATATATATATATATATATTACTACGTATGAGTCTATTATCTGTCCATCATTTTGTGAAACCTAGGAATATCATGTTACAATTTGTTAGTGTTTTGTAAAGTTTTTCTTTCTGATTGTAGTCTGCTTCTCTTACGTCATCATGATGATTTCTCTGCACCAAAGATATAATGTTTCCTCTTATGTTCTTTGATATTTTTCATAATCTTTTACACTCTTATGCTATTTCGGAGTTAATGAATCGTCCTGGTTTCCTCAAAAGCTTTCATTGATATTAAACTCTAGTGTGTAATCATATAAGAAAGATGGTATCGTGGACTTCATCCGACAGCAGTGTGAGAAAAAGAATATACACTGTGTAAATATTTTGGTAAGCTGATTACGAAATTTTTGTTTTTCCCTGCTGTAAACTTTCAGAACTCAATGCCAAAGAGCATACCGGTAACTGAAATCTACAATCATTGAGACCACTTATGAACTTACTCAAGTATATCCTTTATGGATATTTGACAGAGCAAAATGAGTCAGAGGTGGTACAGTAGAATATTTCAAAATATCTTGTGCTAGTGAGATGCCCAACCTTCCTTCAGGAATTTCATAGCAGTTAACTTCTCGTAAATAACGGATGTGATAGTGTTTTCTTATTATTGTTGTATTACTAGATAAAATATTAACAGCTAAGTATTAAATTAACGTGAATTATTAAAATAAATTCATGGAAAAGTTGAATGAGAGCAGGTACGTTTAATCTCTCTTGTTAGGTATTCATTGAAGTGTTGTATTATTATTTCAACCATTATAATAATTAAAGCATTGAAACAAACATATAGTTGTACTAAGAATACACCTGTCTTGAATAGAAAAGGTTTCTTCGTTTCAATTTCGCAAAGCAATTAACTTGTTTTATGTCAGTATAGCAATTACACAATTACCTGCATGCAAACACCTTCAGCGATTAATTTTGTATTCCACAAACACTGTACATGTTTTAATAGATTTAAAATTGAAGAATTACTATAGTACTGTATGTGTAACTATTTCCGCATGTTTATTATGAACAACTTCAAATTGTTATTTCATCTTACCCTTCGTATAATTTTGCTGGTACTGGTTTTCAAAATGTTATAGTACAGCACACAGCGGAAAAAATGATAGGAACATATGTAATGTGTGCAATTTGTTTTATATGAGATCAGTGAAACCGAAACAAAACATGTAATATTTATCATTATGTATGCATGTTATTTGAGTCATTTCATAACTTGAATGATAACCGTACGTTTTACATAGCTAAAATTTCATTCTATATTGCAATCTAAATTTGAAGACTTTATTACAAAATCAGTGATACGAAGAACAGACGTTCTGAACAATAGTTACATTTTGCTTCCACTATGATCACCTATATTTGTCTTTCCTAGCTTCAAATTAAAAACAAGCCTCATATATATATATAAATTATTTTTACCCTAGAAAGTACTATAAATCAATATTTTTCTCTGTGAAAGTTCTGTTATTGCGAGAAATTCTTTATTATAAGTTATTGTTTTTGTTTAGAAACGATTACCTTTTCTCAGACCATACTATTCATAATAAGGATGAACGAAAGTAGGCTACCAGGAACGTACCCTCAATGAAGGTAACAATCAAATTTTCTAAAACTTCTACGGTGCATAAAGGAAGAATAATAAAGAGGTACATGTTTCAATATGGGTGGACGTAAGGGTTAAGGGTGAAACAGCACTTTAAAGTTGGAATATAATACAATCTCATATATTTTAGCATAGATCATAACTGCAATAGCACACATTTCATTTACTTGAAATCTTTATACTGGATACAGAAAAATTAACAGACACACATATTTTTATCAGCGAACACAAGGGTTAAATGGGATCCCCTGAAATTCCGAACATTGGACAATTTTACAATCAGCCACTTTAAGTATTCCAATAAGTACCAACGTTCTTAACCATAACCATTATTATTTATGACAGAATATAAGTTAAACGTACATATTATTGTTACTTTAATATTAAAAAAAGATATTTATGGTCTTCAGACATCTATGGCTCCAGCCTATTGTTACTGCAATGTAGAGGAAAGCAGCTTGGAGTGTTAGATCGACCTGGAAAATGGGAAAGCAACCACATGTTGAAGTGTGCTAATGATACTTAATTGACAACGGTCCAACATAAACATACTGGCTGGATGTACTGTTTAATGGGAATCACACTGAACCAGTGTGCCCTCTTTAATTATGGCTTTGCTAAAATGTGTGAAGTTGGTCGATATTTCAACTTTAAGAGGGTGGTCCCACCTTAATCATTACGTTTGCCGAGATAAGAAATACGTATACCTCTAGTACTTACTTTATATATTGCAGGAATTTCAAACAAACCAAGCATGATATTCGGAAAGTATGAATTGAAGAAGGCAATTTGTTCTTCATAATAGGACACTGAAAACAATTTTAAACATGAATATTTTCAGTTGTGCTCAACGATGTTTTCAACTGCAAAGAATCAAATCAAAGCAGCAAATACTCCTGATAACTTGCAGAAAATAGCTTTGATTTTCATGGCAAAGTAGCGAGCGAGTACTGTTTATCAATGAAGAGAGAGATCAAAATTTGTAAACGAAATGCGAGAGCGTTTACTTGACCTTCTTTCAAAGTATATATATATATATATTGCTATATTCTATATTACTAAGAATATATTACTATATTCATATATATTAGTTTATATCAAATATCACTTTAAACAATAATATCGGTAACAGGGAAAGGATATATTATTTTTCTCACACTCGTGGTGAGGCACCTCATTACAAAAGTGTAGGGACTTTTTTTTTGTTGAATGACATACCAAGGAAGTGTTACTTACTGAACATGTGTCGTACATTAGTACATTAACTTTCCTTTATGTTCTGGTAAAATACTTAATCCTTTAACTTATATTAAGTATGTGTGTAAAATACACAAAAATATTATATGTATATTAATTACAATAATCTAATAAATATCCTCTTTAAGAAACAGTTTGTCATCATGTTTTGAAGACTGTATTCCGCAAGTACGGCAATTCTTCTAAAACATGTGTTTTGCGCTGAGTTTAAAATCGATAAAGCTGCATAAAATTTTGTCGTTTCTATTGGCTATGTTACATAAAATTACTTTAAGGTCGAACCCAGGAAGTAATTAGAACGCAAAGATATACATTACGACACTGCAGTAACAACAATGAAAATGTTACATGAAAACTCGAAAACTTTGTGTAATAAAAGCTAACCATTAGGAAAAAACTGCCTACGTAATTAACTGTTATGAAAACTGAAGCTTATTAAAAATGTAATAAGTTTATATTTTTATCAAATTTATTTTCAAGCGATAATAGAATGTAAATATTCGATGTAAAGAAATACACACAGAAAAGAAGGAAATTAGAATAGATGGAGTAGTTTCATTGAGATTTGACTTCATAATTTCATCTACAAATTCCGATATACTTTTTCTCTTACCCATAAATACCGTGTAACTTTTTTTAAATATTTTTTTTTCAATTCTCTGATGTGGTGTCATGGTCCGTATTCTAAAGAAATAAGTAATGATTTATTCTTGAAAGCAAATGTTATAAATTACATAATCTATCTGATAAAAATTATTCCAACACCCTCCTGAAAATGAAGTACAAGTTTCGGCCGCTCTTAATAGAGAACACTGGCAGCTAATACACTGATACAACCTATACTATCACAGGTGTATTTTCGCTGAGGTAGCGGAAGGTTTCTTAGGGTATGGTAGCCTACACCTCACGGAGCACCGAAATGAGAGGAAATATCCTTGTGGTCTAACACCCAAAAGATCCCAGAGATGTTCTATCGAATTCAAATTACAACCCTGCGCATGCCGATTCATTAGCGAGATGCTTTGTCGTCAAACCACTCCCACAAAATCTCTGATGTATCGATGGGTGTTCGGTCGTTTTGAAAGGCAACAGTCATTTCCGGCGTACTCTTCGATGTTGGATAGCAGGAAAGTGATTAAAATGTCAACGTAACTGTACAATATAATACAATATATATTTATTATTAATAATACAAAATTTACAGTTTACAGAAATTTAGGCGGAACCGAGTAAATGCTGTTTATGGTTCGTCCTATCAATAATTATTATTTCTTACAAAAAATAGCGAAAAATACAATAATTATCTAATAATGCGATGAATGATTATACAAAAAACTACACAATCAAAAACTACAAATACATTGGTTAAATTTAATAATTATGTTAACATCTCTGAATATTATCTATAAAAATTACATGACAATATACATAATAAATGTACTACTATAAGTACAATTTAGTTTGGTTTGTTTGGTGTTCACTTGCTTTCTGAATACTTTATATGTTGTTGCTGTACTTATTTTCGAGGGTAAGGAATGCCAAACACTAATACTATGATATGTGAGACTTCGTAATCCATAGTTTACGCGTGGTCTGCGATTTTTAACTTATTGTTTCTTATTGCTGTTGTTCTTATACGGTGTGTTAAAGCTGTTACTCGCGACGACAAAAAAGGTTACATGGATATTGAGTATCTTGTACATTAAGCAACCTAATCTATATAGATCAAGTTCCTCTCGCGTTTTATTCGAAGCTCTTCAAATGGAGGACGAGTACGCGCCACAAAGTCTGTAATCAAGCGCAGCATCAAACTTTTATCAGTGGTGCCGTGGGGTGTCTAGATTATTGTTCCATTTTCATTTTGTTGAATTTAGGTGGGGCACTTCCTGTTTCGGCACCCTATATGCAAAATGTCTATGATATTTGTTATTTATATTCCATGTTAATTTCCCTGGGATTTTTTTCCCTGGGGCGTAATAGAATCAGGTGACTTTAGCCGTTTACTGGTACTACTCAATATTTCTTTTATAGTAAATGTGTGTAATGTGTCAAAAAACTGCTAAAATCACTCTAAATAACATTAGTGTTTTAAAATTTTGTTGTACTTGCAACATTGCTATATTTTCGTTTCTGTACTAGCAATTAATTGCTAGAGTCACCCGCGTGTGAAATGCTTGGTCTACTATTCGCACAAACTTTTATGTGATTACTGTCTAGCACTAGTTCGAATGTCGTAGCCGTAAGGGATTTGTTTCTGGATGCTCTCAGTAAAATGCAATAGCAGACTAAACGCCATTAATATATTTAAACGAACGCTATTCGTGTTTGATTTAGGACAAATAAATACAGTTAGTTCTCGTAGAAAACAGCACACAATATTGACTACAATACTAACAGTAAGTATTGATAAGAAACATAATTATATTTTCCGTGACACCAATAAATTAACTAATATTCACCCTATTAAGAAACATGTAGTAGACATAAATGTTTTTATAGATTACACAAAATAGCTGCTCGTCATTTCAATTCAAGATGTAATATCCTTGCGATTTGGAAACTAACGTATCAGAGATGCAGAGGGAATCTACAAGGAGCATGCAGTGATGCCAACTAAAACATTTTCGTACTACTGTATATCGGGTGAATTATAGACTTAGTTTATACTGGTTTCTCTACTTTTCTGCTTAATCGTCGAGATTTTAGTGAATAATAATAAGAAGAATATGAATATGAGAAGGAATATGAATATCAACATGCACGGCAGTGCATGAGCCAAGTTCTTCACGTCAGAAAACGTTAGCACTGCCAGAAGCATGTTATACAGGAACAAGAGTTTATGGCAAAATCGACGATTTGGGGGCCCCGTAAGAAAAAAGATGTTAAAGATAGGAATATGAGCTTTTGCCGTTAAGGAGATATGGTAAATATGTGCAGATGTACAACATTTCATATTCGTATCTCAAACTATGTTCTAGTTGTTGACCCCTGAAATTGCACATTTTAGGCTAACTGACTGACTCACTCACTCACTCACTCACTCACTGACTGACTGACTCACTCATCATATTGTTTAGGGTGTTTGGAGTAAGCTAGAAACATGAAATTTGGTATGAAGGTAGAGGATGATAAGTAGATAAAGGAAAAATTCCGACATTCTGAAAAGGTCGCCATCTTGGATTCAAAATGGCCGCCAAACCTAAAATTTCAAAGAATACACAGCCTAAACGGCTAAAGATAGAACAGTGAAATTTGGTATGAAACTACATCATTGGTAGCAAATTAAGAAAA
>JAGDQP010050996.1:473-14113 GCA_022664845.1 Lepisma saccharinum | reverse complement strand
TATCATCATTATTATTACTCGAGTCGGCTAGGATTTCGAACCTATTTGAGAGTTCGAGTTGGTAATCTGCTCTTATGCTCGGATTATTTAATAGTTTCACTTCGAATTTCAGTTGTTTTGATCCCTTGCTTTCTCTGTTCGCGATGCATAACTTTTCCCTTACTTTTGTGATCACTAACTGATGGTCGGTGTCACCTTCCGCTCCTCTGTACGACCTAACGTCCATTATGTTGGTGTGTCTTCGTCTGTCTACTAATACGTGATCGATCTGGTTGAGAGTTCTGCCGTCCGGAGATACCCATGTGTATTTGTGTATGTCTTTGTGTTCAAAGTACGTGCTCTTTACCAGTAAGTTTTTCGAAATCGCGAAAGTTATCAGTCTTTCTCCATTGTTGTTGGTCTTTTCGTGAAGACTGTATTTGCCTATAGTAGGTCTATATTTTTCTTCCCTCCCTACCTTTGCATTGAAATCACCCAACACAATTTTCGAATTATACTTCGGTAATCGGTCAAACAGTCTTTCTAGTTCATCGTTAGAATATATCTTTGTCGTTATCAGTAGCCACCTCGGTCGGAGCATAGACGTTTAATAAAACCGTGTTACCCCATCGAGTACGTATCGTAACGTACGATAGTCTTTCGTTTACGAACTCTATATTCTGAACCGCCTGAAGGATACTATTCTTAATGAGGAACCCTGTTCCGAAATCGTGAGACTGTGTTCCCCCGTAGTAGAAAGTGTACTTGCCCTGTGGGATGCTATCTTGACCCTCCCACCGAACTTCTTGTATCGCTAATATGTCTAGCTCGTACTTCTCGGTCTCGCGTATCGCCACCTGAAGAGCGCCCGTTTGGTATAATGTTCGTACGTTCCACGTTCCTATTCTAAGGTCTTTCTTAATCCTGTTCATAGAGCCCCCTGAAGCAGTCCCAGCCCGGAGATCCGAATGAGGGACTAGTTTACCTCCGGAATATTTTACCCCAGGAGAATCCATGAACCATCTGTTACTATTTCTTGACATGTTTTAGCGGGGTAGAGTTGTCAGCTCTACGACCTCGCAGTAAAGGTAGACATTCAAGATGTCGCCCTCTGTCAATCTCTGAGCCTTGCCGATGTCATTCATCTTCAGTCTCACAGTGGTAATGGTGATGCTGCTTCCCCTCACCATGATATTTTTGTTCAGGAATAAGTGACTTTTTTTTAGTGATCCAGTTGGAGGCCTGCAGGGGTATATTGTAAAGAGTCTCCGCTAATTGGATTTACAGTAAGTGTGTTTTATTGCTTGCCATATGCTCACTCACACTCCTATAAATGCTTAGCAAGCTTCATTACTTTCCCAACTTTCTTCCCACATGAATGGACATTTGTGACTACACTTAGAAACCAGTGGATGCTAAACTCATCGTGAGACGTCAGCGATTGCCGGAATCGCCTTTATCCATAAATTTCTGTGTTTGTGAGTTTTGAAACTATTATTTTCGTCATGCATCAATACCAACACTTACGTGAAAGCTTGAGGGAAGGTTTCCCTTCTTCTCCCAGACCAATTCCGACTCCTTTCAGACCCTCTGGTAACCTTGATGGATGGTCATCACTTACTGTATGGGCTCTCTTCATTTCAACAAATATTTTCTTGCCGTTTAGTAGCTGGTTGTTAAACATGGCTGTTAATTTGTCAAGGGTAATTAAATAATATATTAGGGAGAGATGCAAAGAATAACAAATTCTGGGTTGTCCACACCTTTCATACATTGGTCACGTGCCTACTTCTGTCAAGTTATCAGAAAACGAAAGAATAATATAGGAAGAATCACATCTGTGAACTACTACATATTTACCAAACACTCTACACTGCAGGCAAAGGCTTGATGAACGGAAATAGTTTTTTTTTTTTTTTTTCATTGCGTTTATTCTGAAGAGAAATACGAAATGTATTGAAGGTAAAGTAACTTTCCGAACAAATTACCTAGTAACTTGGGTTAACTTTTATCTGCACCGACCGATCATAGCTTGAACTATAGCAATTTGACGGCACCCATCCTGGATCAAGTACCAGTATTCTGTGTGTTTCTTTCTACCTTGATTTATTTCATTTGAATTTGACTTTTATTTAAGGTCTTTAGGCAACTTTGGCTCAGGTCGAATGAATGATGATGGAAGAATTGGTGGTATGATAAAGAGAGGAGGAAACGCAAGAACACCGAGGAAACCTATTCACATGGTGTTTGTCCACCACAAAGTCCACATGGCACGAGCCAGGATCGAACTAGGGCCCCCATGTACCATAGGTGAGCGCTCTACCACTGAGCCACCCCGACCCACATAATTTTTTTCATGTTCTTGTTTCATCTTCTCTGAAAAAAGTTTACTTTGTGTGCTTGAAGTATGATATGACTTGTAACAGTACCATTATCAGGTATAATCGTAACTAATTTTGTTACATTCTCTCCACTTTTGTGGAAATCTTGAATTTGAATTTTCTTTTACGGCCTTTAGGCATCTGAAGATGTATCTTGTAGGTACCATCCGGGCATTTGCCTGGTGCGACGGAGGAAAAACTCAGTCACGATGATGTGGAAATCTCGAATTTATAGTGGCTAACAATATCTATGAGACCTGCGTTCAAGTATAGACGTCGGCCTGAGCCACACTTGCCTAAACGCCTTAAAATTCAAATTCAAAGTATGATGATCTTTAAACTGAATGGTTAACAAGTTTGTAGAAGGGCACTATTTTGAACAGTTACTTTTATTATGGTAAATTATTTCTCCATTTATCTGTTCCACTCATTGACCCACAGTGAGTGGTATAATCACATTTTTTTCCTAAACGTTCTACAGGCTTCATGAACTTGGGATAACGGAGCGTATGTAAGTGAAAGAAATAATTGTATGTGGATTACTCAAGTAATCGAAGATTCATGAAGATTTTTTTATAAATTAAAATATTTCTTAATTTTTAGTTGTTGTATTTCTGTTAATGAAAAGCAAAAGGATACAGATGGCTTGAACAGCTTCCAACGGATGTTCAAATTCCACCATTCCATAATTGTAGAAATTTCCGTTGTCCTTTCTGAAAAGTTTCGCTCTGACAACTTTGCCTGCCGAACTGAAGACTTCCTGTAGTTTCTTCTCATCCACTTTGTAATCTAACTGCACAGACATATACAAACAAAAAGTTAATTTTAGCAAAATGACAAAAACTAATCTTGTATGGAAACTACAACATTAATTACAATTGTACATACCAGTAAATAAGTGTTTTTAAACTATTTTACAGTAAGACTGACAATATCTGTTGTGACTGTAATACTAAAGCCACAATGCAAATATGAACGGGTCAAGGATGTATGAAATGAGTCAATATTAAACCAAGCCCATCCAGAAAATTTACTCGATTTTTAAACAAACATATCTTAAAAGTTGTGAAAAGTTGCTTGCTTTTAATCTACCGATTCTCACGCCATTTTTCAATGTTATTCATATCGTAAAATGAACGAATTTCATAAAAAAATATATATAAAAGAAAAGAATAGACCTCAATCCAGGACCGGCCACAAGCATTACAATTTTACATTATTTCATCCACTCCACTGAAATGAACTAGTAAAGCCCACTTTCGTATCGTTACCACGGCGACCGCGACGAACTTCTCCAAACATGGGGGTTAAAACTGTGGTCGTACTAAAATAATAGATGAGTAACGAAACCAAGTCTTGAAAATTCCTTACGATTACTGAATTCTTTCACGACGAACCAAAACTCATCCAAAGAAGAAAGAATACTATTGGATATGTTCTCCGGCCACCACGTAGCATACCCATGAATACTCTATAGCCAGGGAATACACATAACCATATTTTACATTAAGTCTTTCTGTTCTCCTAGTTGACTATTCAATTTAATTTTTTAATTTTTTTAAATCTTGTCACGAAACAAATCATTTTTCATATTTACTCTCACAAAGCGTTTATGTGCGGTGCTACCCCGTTTGTTTAGGGATAAAAAAAAGATAGTTACCATTGCTACACAGGTAAAATAATATCCGATTGATGGACTGAATTGGTATTAACGTCCTAAACGAGCTAGTGAGCTTCTAAGGACGTGACTTACAGTTTCTGGTAAAGTGAGCTTTACCGAACCACTCCGCTCAATAGACCCCGGAGAGAATTTAACCCGCGACCACGCACACAGAAAGCGAGCGCGCTAACTTCTTGGCCACCCCGAAGTCAAAGGATATCACACTTGAACAGTTTATTGGTCTGATTATTAAAAGGAAAACCAACTTACAAAGAAGCAAATATTAAGAGAAATGAGAATGCAAGCAGAACGAACAAAACTCAGCAGTCGGTCTGCTTCCGTCCACATCTGCTTCGCTGCATTTCCTTTTAAACCGCGTATAGAATTTCAGCTGGGGCTGGACGAAATATTCTTGGATTTTAAGTCTTTTGATGTGTCCTAAACCTCTTTCTTACCTCACCTTTTCTCTATATCTGGATTTTTTGTTTCGGTTTTGAACAGTTCTCTTCAATAAAAACAGGGTGGGTATACTCTTTCGGGATTTCAAAATTCCCCTGACTTTTTCCAGTTTTCTAGAAAAGACCCAAAATGGATATATTCGTCTTTTCTTGAAGCTAAACTCGCTACAAAGCTATAAGTGAACTGCAATGTAGAGTAGGGAAACATTATTAAGAATATGGAGTCACTAAAAAAAGAATAAGAAAACTACAGAAGGTAAATAGTCTAATTTTAATCACTTACCTGCCTCAAATCCAAACTACTGGAATTAACACCACATTCGATGAAATGTTTTAATATCTCAAATCACTGATTTCATCACCAATTGCAGATAGCTTCTCCTTAACATCAGCCACCAACTTCGTTTTCTTTGCCTCGAGTTCAACAACCTTATCCTTAATGGCATTTCTCTTCCTCTTCTAGGTTCTTCAGGGATTCAACATATACTCCATGAGCATTGCGGGCAGCATCTACAAGTTTCTTTGTAATATGAAAATTATGAACACCACCAACACCTGAAATTGTATCATGCTCCCTCCTGAGTGTAATTAGACTCTGCTCTGTTCTCTTTGATTTTCAATCAAACATTCTTTGTTGATTGAATATCCCCTCTCCACACTGACATTCCAATGCGACAGAATTAGGAGAAATTTAACGAAGTCAGCCATCTGCGTTGAGCATGGGCATAAATCCAGCATTTCCATCCAATGGTCATCTAATCTCTTACTTCTCCTCTGGTAAATCTTCATTGCTTCCAACACCAGATGATTTTTAGCGAAAGTTTTAAATTCAACTTCGATTTGATCAGCAAAAGCTCCTGAAAGCCAATTTTTGGATACCACGATTTTCAGACTTATAGACACTCTCTTTGCAGCTAGCTTGCCATCCACAAACACGCTTGGATCCAGAAACGAAATTGCTCTTTTCAAGTTGGATTTCAGAGGTGATCTCTCAATTACTTTCACTACAAATTTCAGACATCCTGTACAACAATCTTTTCGAAACTCAAGAATCTCTCTTTGACACAGAACTGGCTTTTCGCAAAGCATTCTTTGATGTGTAACCAATGTTTACAAAATTAGCTTCTTTTAAGTTTTCATTGTTCTAGAAGTCAATCTTCACTAATGGCTTGCCTTCCAAAGCACTATCTTTCACAAAACGAGCAGCAACCGACAACACAACGTCATGGAGGGATGGTGTTGTAAAGAAAGGAGCTAAGGGAGCCTCTCCCTGAAATTCGCGTAGGATGTGTTCAACAGTCTTTGCTAATGTTGTGAAAAAGCCTAGTTTTGCACCAAGAAGATTGTCATTGATGAAATTTCTTACAGTATCAAAGCTCTTGCATTGTGGTACTTTCCTCTCGTCAACAGCCCCGCTGCACGTATCTCTTTATGTTGGACAATATTTCTATGGCCCGAGAGCAACCCCCGAGAGCAACCTCTACATTTTCCGTCCATCTAATGCTGAAAAATTTCTCCGGACACACAGAACATCCTGTGAGTTTTATGTAATCTACTCGACGAGCTGTAACGTCTTTGAATAAATTATAAGAAGCCCTCAGATATTCTTCTAATTTCCAACCCGTTGCTTGCATGGCAGCTTTGAGAGCACAATTCACTGTATGCAGCCCGAAACTTCCAATATCAAGGAGGACTGGATCTGAAGGTGAACTTGCAAGATCCTTTTTGCAAATCACTTAGAAACTTGAAATTAACATGTGGGCCATCCATCGAAATTTGAGCAATTTTTTTGAGGTCTAAACCTAAGACGCCATTCTTAAAACTTACTTCAAGGCCTGCAGACGTTGAATGTCCAAGGAAACTGAATTTAAATATCTTGTTGAAACTCTTAGTTTTTAATAAAGTCCCAAAAGCGAACCGTTAGGTCCATTTGCTGCGTTTGCGAGATTTTGTTAAGGCTTTCATCAAGCCCAATAACTAATGTCTGCAATTTTCTAGTTCGTTGAGGAGATCGCTTTTAAAAAATGGCCCAAGCCCATGAACAATGGTATATACGCTAACTTCGTACGTTGTAATTGCATCTTACTACAAATTTCGCTATCAGGGAACATCAGCTTGAAATTTGTTGCGAGTCAGGACGCAGACCGGAATGACAAGTGTTCCATTGCTGCCTGCAAACACCATAGAACTTCAGCTTTAGTTACGGACTCTGACACTAGAAAAGACTTCATGACATTAGCTTTCTGTTTATTTGTGATCAATTCTTCTGAAGCCACTGCTGCCTTCAGGCTCTTTTTCACTTACACCACACCATAAAGATGACGTTTGCCCAATTTTTGAACGTCCACACAATTTAAACACAGATTCATTAAAGACAATCTTCACAAACGTCATAACTTGCACATGTTCTTCTTGCTATCGCTTCGTCATAGTGTCCCTGGGGTCAACTTAAAAATTTCAAATGATAACTCTTACATGAGGTAATATTTTCGGATTCTAGAGAAACAATGTCACTTACGGAGTTTGGGGGCGACGCCCTCATCGAATGAAAGTACAGAGCCGGGGGGGGCTGCAGAAGCACTGAGTGGTGTCATGAAGCGGAGCTCCCAGCGAACAAATCTACTGTGTTTATTACAAAATGGTCTTGCATTCGCTCCAGCGCAACTCACAGATAGCACTGAATGACTTTTTTTTTTAGTATACTATAAAACTCCATAAATATTGACTAATTCACTCACTGATTAAAGTACATATTGAAAGTAGACGCAGCCCAAACCGGCAGATCTAGATAAACGAAACTTGGCATGAAGTGTATCATTAAGTCTTGAATGGGATTTTGTATAGAAATATACGGGCTAAAACGACTAGGAAGCATTTATATTTTCATCCAAACAGAAATTCCAGGTTTTTCTCAAAATTCCCTGACTTTTCCAGGTGGGTAGCCACCCTGAAAAAGTAACTCCGCTTAAATATAATACTTCTACTCGAAATAAGTATGGTAAAATCAGCAAACTTCTGCCCGAGTCACACAAATGCATTTATTCTATTAGCGTATAAAAAAATCGCATACTTGAAGTGAATAAACTAACGTAATTTGTTCTCGACGCCCTCATATTTCTTGAAAGGGTTCCCCCGCCACCTTAAGTACTTGTTCAGGAGGCGGAAGAAGTCGTAGTTTGTAGGTTATGTATTCGGAAAATATGTCAAGTGTGGAAGAACTTCTTTACCTGCCTAGTTTAATTTCTGATTAGTGGTTCTTGCAATGTGTGCCCTAACGCTGTTGTTCCGAAGGATTGCTTCTTTGTTTTGACCAATGCTTGCAGATTTAATTGTACCATTTCCATTTCTTCGTATTACAACTAACCTGCCATTGTTTCACGACGTCTCAAGAAACTGTAGTATGTAACTCCGACGGAAGAGCAGTCAAAACGGTAATTTTTCAGTGAAGTTCAGGTTTTGGAAAGTGTTCAAGAGAACTGCATTTGATAAGGCATTGTGTCAATCTTTTCTTCTGGTGCACAAGATCCACTTTTCGTTGCGTGTAATGATGCAGTCCAGAAAAGAGTCGGTTTTGTAACGTAACAGCAGTGAAGAACAGATACATGACGTCAGTTCACTAAGGGACACTGAGACCATCTTCTGCATTGATTATAGGTAGACTCAAACTGTACTATGACTTAAATCAAAATCTTTTGTTAAATCTTCACATGATCTTCTGGGGTCAGTCTTCAGTAGGGATCATCTTTTCACGCAGAGGGTTTCTCGCTACGCGATATTTCAAGCGTCTATGCCAAAAGCAGTTTGCAAGTTAAGGGCCGATCCGCCAAATTTACTTTACTAATATCAAAATTTGAAAAGAAAAGAGGAAGAGAGAAAAAAAGAAAAACATTACTGTTTACTGTTAGAGGTGTACAGTCACGGAGAAAGATATTACGGGAACATAGCATTTAGTTTTCTTTATTTAACTTATATTTATGGACTAGATAGGCACCTTTGGCCTGATCCTGTTATTTGCAGTCCCACAGACATGTCACGGATTAGACATACCTGAGTGTGACTCATAAATATCACTTAAATGAAAAACTAAATGCTATGATCCCACAGTACCTTTTTCCGTGACTGTACATCCGCTAAATGACGCATCAAAAATTAATTTTGTACTCAAAGACTTAAAAATATTTTGTGTGATTTCAGAAGTAGTTACTTACTTTGGCAACAAATACCTTATTGCCAATGGGCCCCTTAATGCCAAGCTTCTCTAAGTAAGAGGGTTTTAATCCGTACGTATCACTCCACTTATTCTTCATCTCTTCCTCATATTCTGAATTTGATTCAATACCCTGTGTCGATACCTTTCGCTTTGGTGACTCACCAATACGTAATTTACTCACTCCAGTAATTAGTTCATTATCTTTAGCCCTGTTATCAGAAGTGTCCTGCAAAGAAACCATTAATAAATAAATAAGATCCCATTTAACTGTTTCTAATATAATCAAAAGAATATTACACGATATGAATACGAACATTATTGAACAGTCTGAGACTTTAATTTACAAACACTTTGAAAGCATACTTCAATGCTTACAGTTTAAAAAGATCAAAAGAAGAGCTTGACGGAACAAAGGCTCATATATAATACTGCTATGTTATGAAATTTATAGTTTAACAGTTTGACCAATTGCAAAATAGCATATTTCGTACGTGATGAATAGATAGTAAGTAAAAATTACTTCATTACTTTACAACATGAATAAAACTTTACACATTTTGCTAGTGAACATATTTTCAAAACAAATCTACAACATATGAGGACATCCCTGAGAATTTTCATCATTATTATAAATCAATGTTTCGTTTAAAAAGCACAGTTAATTGTACTGTAAGTAGAAGTGTCAAGATAATTGTTTTTCTGAAACACTAAATATAGCATTAATATTGCTGAAACCTAATTACATTTTTTTTTCACTGAAAAAAGAAAGGATTGTTCATCTTTAAGAATAAGAGATATAAAAATTAATACTTCTGAATCTAACTTACAACTTTCAAGAACGCATTGAAATGTTACGATATATACATTGTGCATGTACTCAAATTTAGATAAGGGAGAACTAAAATATTATTTTGGTTCATTGGTGATCAAGAGGAATAAATCGGCCAACTTGAAATGTAAAACTACTTACTTATTGAGTGTTTCTTATTCGAAAATCCGAAATACTCCAAACCTCAACACATTTTTTTAAGTAATGTCATAGTGATATTTGCAGTTATTTTTGTGAATGGTAAGTCATATCTTTTTACTGTTAGGTATTTAAAAGATATTGACTCCTTTGCTATCTGATAGTTCAACGCACGCATTTATTTAAAATAGTGTGTACAATTACACTCAGCCTAAGAATAACATACATCTCACTATTCGTAAATCTGAAAAAAAAAAAAAAGAACAAAAAAAAAAGCCAAGATTCGAAATATATTTGGTTCAAAGTTAAGGGACCTATATCTTTAGTTAGATATGTGGTTTCCTTGTTCTTATAATTTTAATTTTAATTAAGGAAGGCGTAAAATTTTCCGCGTTTATTTATTTTTTTTTTTTTTTAACGTTCCGACTTAAATTGCAATTGCGTCGCATGTCTCAGTTTCCGAGATAGAGTTGTCACGAGAGCACGTTCGTGCTACGACTTACTGATTTCATGGCCTAACACAACACGAAGCCCTAGAAAGCCTTCATATGGTTATTCCTTAGTCTCCCCTTCTCAAACAACAGTGTTTGACTGGTTTGCTAATTCCGCCACGGAAGAATGTCATTAAAATACAAATATGACCTACAACAGAAGCCACTAAGGAAACATCAACCTGGTAGAATTTCTACCGAGGAGGGAACCTCGACTGATTTACAAGCACCTTGAAGCTACCAGGGGCGTTCACCCACCGCAGATATTGGGGATCCTACATGAACACCTGAGTATTAAGCAGTGTTGCCGGTGGTGGGTCCAACCCATTTTTTGACGACAAGAAAGGAGCCTGGAGAGATTGGGTCATGAAATAATTTGTCGCTTTGATGATGGTCGGTTCCGGCGAGAGCATAGTATCACATCTACAGGTGAAGAAACTTGGATATATAAGTATGACCCTGAATCCAAAACTCAATCGGTTATATGGGTATTTCCACATTAAGATTTTATGATCAAGGTGAACAGACCCAAAAGTGTCGAATCGGGAAATAGCGTCATCATTTTCTCCAAATCCGGAGGAACACTGGACTGTAATGGCGTCAGGAATGGTACATCACATTATACCTGTGTAGTCTTCTACGTATTACTGACCAGAAGCCGACCTAAGCCTGGCATAGTTGGATCATGATTCAATATGAGAATACCTTGTTACAATCTGCTATCCAAACTAACTAAGGACTTACTGACACCATCTAATGTAAAGATTGTCACCCACTTCTCTATTTCCCAATAGACAAAGGAAGGAAGGTTGCGCTGACAACATTTTGACACCCCTAAAGCCGCCCTTTGCTACCTACCAACAGGAGGTTAACAGCTTTCCTAAGGAAAAATTCCGAGTGGCCGTAGTTCAATTGGTAGAGCGTTAGCTTAGCAATCGGAAGGTCCTGGGAACGATCTCAGCGCTCGCCTATCCTGACTGAGGTTTTTTCTCAGTCATAACAGGCAAATGCTACTAGGACCTACTAACTAGATCCTGGCCGTATACCTTCCAACATCTTCTCCTCCACCCTATTCTGGTCTGAGCCTGAAACGTCTAAAGTTTATACATAAAGTCAGACCTAAGGAGAAATGACGAACACTGCTTCTAAGATTTTTCCGGAGAACGCATCATGTAACGAGAGACAAGAAGGATACTTTGAAAAGAAAGGAAATAGCAGGTATTTATATATAAAAACTTGTCCATTCTAGGAATCCAGATAATTTTAAGAAGTTACTGATCTCTTCAAGGATGACGACGATATGTCCTCGTATCCGCTGTACCCTTCGCTATTCTCCCGAAAAACTCCAATGAAAATGGCGAATAATTTTACTCCCAAAAATAATGTTACTCTGCTTTCTTTAATGCTATTTACTACGTATATAATTGTTGGCAATCACTATGGTAATATTCTTTATTTTGATTTGCAGCCATTTTCATTTATTTATTTTTTTTTTTTGGTGAAATTTTTGTATTACAGTTTTTTGTGTACTTTCTATGAGGAAACTCTGTGTGCAGCAGCGACCAGCAACGTCCTAAAGTGAGTAAAGTGTTACATGTTTTATTGTTATCTCTGCAAATCGCACATGTTTGTAGAAATAACGTGAAATGTACCTTCCTTGTAATGTAGTCGTTTTGCAATGTTGGCCTACCAGATGACTTCTGTACTAGTGACATATAGGTTACTTTACAAAGGGTATTCAGAATTCAACGTCCGAATCGGTGCTAAAGAACAGCGCCGTCAGGGTACTCAGTTAGGTACAAAATTCCATCCATGAGCTGAATTTCCTGTTTCAGTGCTTCACAGAACCGTTACTTACAGCGTTACCACTGTACAAACAACAAAAACGATGAATCTCGACACACGGATGTGCATGAAAGGAAGCCAATATTCAATTGTAATTGATGGACCTCTTCTTAAACTCGCCCAAATCGCACAAGATTTCATTTCACATCTCATAACTTCCTTATATATTTGAGCAAATTTCAACGATTATTGTATGTGGAATCGCCACAGATAGATTGATTTACCGTTGTCCAGCTCATAGATGGATACTTGATAGTAAAGAAACACATTGCAAAATAAATTTCGTATATTAAGTAGTAGCGCCACATATCAGAAGATATACACATATCTATAAGAAGTTTAAAGATTTTCAATGAGGATTCAATTTTCCTACGTATTCCTAAGGTTTTGATTGATACGTAGGTATAAACTTTCAATGATATAATTTGTTTTCACTGTCTTCTTTAACACCATTCCCTTTTCTTTATATTTACCTATTTTAATGCATTTTTATGGATAGTTCACCAATTCGAACCAATATCTACGATATCTCGTATTCAGGATATTCAAATCAGAAGGATATAACTCTACAATAATTAAAGCTCACAGTTACGTTATGTCATATTTCCTGTCACTCTTTCTGCAAGGCAATTTTACATTTTTGGGGTGTAAGACCAGCTGAACGGATGAGAAGAAAATTTTGCGTCTATATTCTATAATCATAAGTAAGCAGTCTCGTGTATGTTTATGGATAAAGGAAACTGAAATAGTTAGGATGCATTCGAAATTCGAATTATGCAGTAGGCAAGCCATTCTATTCGAAGATACACAGTTATCTTCGTAATATGGGAAATTACTAAATAGTTATTGAAGATTCTACATACCATCGCGTTCAAGGCAGAAGGACGTAGGTGTACTGGATTTCCTATAACTTACGAACTTATGCCTTGAAACGATAATATAATACTGCCTCATACTTACTTCTTTTGCTGTCTGTTTACTTCGAACTGGCCTCTTAACAAAATCTATATTCCCAGTTCCAGCGGTGCCATATTCTTTCTGCGTATCCGCTTTATCATCCACAAAATGTTCCGAATAATTTCGCATTTCTAGAGAAACCAAGAGAAATAACATGAATTCAGAGGTAACGCGTTACAAAAAACTTAAAATGGCTTTTTTTTAAAAAAAATTAAAATCTGTAATCGCCAATAGCCACACAGAATTATGGATTCCCAAACAACCAAATCGCTACAAACTTTTGAAACTGGAACCTGACCTTACCTTCTAATGTTCTACCAGTAAGAAAATAATTACCTTGCTAGTACTGACATTAGAATAGTTAAATAACACAATCAACAAATGTTCACACGTAATATACTAAAGAATTTGCTGTTGCAACGGAGAACAATATAAGTACAAAGGAACATTTTGTAAAATTATTATTATTAAAAGAAAAAAGGATAATTTGGAAAGCTTCTTAATGTTATGTGCTCGAGAATATAACTGAAACTAAAAATCAATTACAAGGAGCTTTCCGTTAAGCAAATGCTTAGAATACATTCTTCCTATGCGCATGATCATGGGTTAAAGTTCCGTGGAGGTCCACTGAACGAAGTCATTTGGAGCCTACTTATATATATATATATATATATATATATATATATATATAT
>JAGDQP010050995.1:0-14114 GCA_022664845.1 Lepisma saccharinum | reverse complement strand
ACCCCTGTCAGAAATCTAATTTCAATGAGGGTGACTTCGTGCACTTTCGTACATGCTTCATAAGTAGAAGATTGGTACTGATCAGGCCAAACTAAGTTTCTTTGGAAAGAAAGTGAATATACTGTGATTATTCTGGTATTAGAGTAGCTATAAGGTTTGTGGAAGTATTTTTTTTAAGGTACCAAAGAAGCGCATCGCGTTTCAAGTTCGGGTGCTTATTGCTTTAAATCTTGTGCATATTTGCTGTTGATATAAGAATATGCAACGTTTAAGAGATGTAGTATACCATCTTGAATTATGATCTTTGTTGTTTCAAATTGCTAGTATACGCAAATTGCGAGTATAAATGTGTGTTTCTTTGTGTGTGTGTGTGTGTGTGCGTGTGTGTGTGTGTGTGTGTGTATGTGTGTGCGAACGCGTGTATGATAGATAATATTAAGTCATGTGTGTGTGTTGATCATCGTAAACTAAGTGATGAACTAGAAAAGAATTAATTTTTACAAAGATACAACTTATCAAATTGCTCTATTGCTGTCTGAAATTAATTGGAACAAAATTTAAAAATAAATATATTGTGCTTCCATTCTGTACATTAACTATTATGTTTAAAAATATCTCAGGGAGAGAAATGAATTATGTAACTCTCCATTTGAAATTTTTTTGGTGGAATTTAAATTATTGTATTTAGTAGAATTAATCAAATCAGAGTAAACACTCATCTGTGGGATTGTGTCTCTACAAGCAGGGTATTTGTTATTATTTATTTGTACGTATAAGCTCTTTACGTAGTTGTTGTAAAGTGAGAGATTATGAGCAAATTTGAAGTGAGTATTTTGAACGTCAAGGTTTATTTATTATGTTTTGGAAGAAACTTGAATCATGTATGCAGTTTCCGGCTATTATACAAAATTATTTGTAGCTCACAATCATAATTGAGTTTAATATTTTGTCTTTATTGTTGGGTAACTGCCTTGAGCACAATAATACTACAAGAGCTACGATCTTGTGTTTCATGTTTGCAAATACATATCCATTGTGCAAGCAGGAAGCGGCATTATCCTAGCACATATTTTAGTCATACATTGTAAATGTTAGTGAAGAGCAGTATTGATGTTGAATGAAATGACAACGCACTGTTTTTCACTTTTGTGCCATTTTATTCATAAAGAGGCTGTGTTTAGTATAGTTGTTGTGTGTTGACATGACATAACGAGTAGTTTTATCAGTATTGCATGTTCCAGAAAATTTTCGCCTATATCACGTAGATATTATTTTTATTAATGTAGCATTGTAATAGCTTTATTGTCTTAGCAAGTTTCTATATATAGATATAAATAAATATATATAATCTATTTTGATGAGGGGGATAAAAAAGATGTGTAAGATAAGGTTACTTAAGATCTGAGAAGTTTCAGTACTGCCTGCCGTGTTTCGAATATGCGTGTTTTCGTATCCGTGAGTGTGCCTGTGCAAGTGAATAGGGCTATGCAAAGGCAGTACTGTTGCTTCGTAGAAAGTAGTAGTTTTTCTATTTCTAGTATTCTTTCCTAAGCCCTTGCTTACGTTTAGTTCCCTTATTCTCAATATTCAGGTTGGGCCACATGTTCAACACAGCTTTTACATTTATTTTTAGTTGCTGTGTGCTTCCACACTTCAAAAAGAAAAAACCCAGATGGCTACCATTTTTTTTTTTTTAATACTAACGCTTTCTCAGTTGATGTATTCAAGTTTGTCATTTTTCCGATGTAGATCTCTCATTCATGAGCTATATACTTGGTAGTTCTGCATTTTATAACATGAAAAGTGTTTTGGAGATCTGTAAAAGCATAGGATAAAACCTTCATTGATTCTTCTGTCAACATCTAATTTTTCAAATTCTTGAATGCTTTGACTGAATGAAGAACACTTATATGTAATTAAATAATCTTAGTGAAAATATTCAAACTATATAACACTACGCTTGGTGTAGATGCACACAAACCTTACGAACAGAAATTATTTTTAAGTTGCATAAAATTCTCTGAAATTAAACTCACGGTTTATTTTGTAACCTAAGTTTAGTGTAGAATATTTTGTAACTCCTAAACTTCATCAGAAACCTTGAAAAAGTATTTACAATATTCATTTACAGAGATCCCATACAGTATTTTTTTCATTCCATGTTGACAGTATTCTTCAAATCCACTTCTCCCGCAGTTTACGTGCATTGGTACTCTGAGCTTCCTATCGCACATTTCCCTGACACATTTCTAAGATTTTAACTCACTCTGATCTCATATTTCCTCCCTTCCTGTTGAGTACTTTTACACCTTCCCTTATTATATACGTTTTTATCCCATACCATCCCTTTCCTTATCAGTGGTTCCCTCCCCCTTCGTATTTTATTTATTTCCTCCCACGTGGTGGTGGTGGTCATACATCTTACAGAGAAAAAACAAACGTGTGGTTTAATTTCGGAGAACGTTAGGTAGCTTTATAATATCCACCGTTTAGACAATGGATCAAAAACTATTTTCTCGAATGTGT
The DNA here is from genome assembly GCA_022664845.1 of Lepisma saccharinum. Taxonomy (NCBI): domain Eukaryota; kingdom Metazoa; phylum Arthropoda; class Insecta; order Zygentoma; family Lepismatidae; genus Lepisma; species Lepisma saccharinum. The sequence goes on along the minus strand of JAGDQP010050995.1, from coordinate 11,588 downwards.
GGTGTCCATAATTATCTATTGTTAAAAAGAATTCTCATCAAAAAGCATAATACTTTAGTTGGGTTCTCTGTAAATGTAATGAGGAGAGAATGTTCTGGATTCTTTTGCTAGCGTTATTTCGTAGAATGAATCATTCTTACATTATTTTACAATGAAAACCGAATTTCTTTCTCCAAAGGCGCGCTGGAATCTCAATAAGTTTCCCTTTACAATAGCTCAAAGTATACTTTCGAATACTACTTAGAGAAATCTGAATGCTAATACTTCTAAACTTTTGCTCACCCCCTTCCAAAAAAAGAAAGAAAATGATCTCACGTAAATAGTGTTGGTGGCATTTGGTTTACTTGTAAATGGGGTTTCTAACAACTTCTAACAGCAACAGAGATTTGGGAAGGTATTATTTAGTAGATATGGGAATTTGCACGGTGACGGTTTTTTTTTCTTTATGAAACCCCATTTATTACAGACTCACAGAAATTACAAAATTACTTTTTCTGATATTGAATTAATATTGTGCAAGAAACCTTCATTTCTAGATCATGTGAAGATGATTCATTTCTAGATCATGTGAAGATGATTCATTTCTAGATCATGTGAAGATGATTCATTTCTAGATCATGTGAAGATGATTCATTTCAAATAGTTTAAAGATTTTTTTAGCCGAGTCTTTATTCTCTTCCTTTCCTTATTTTCTTATTGCATTGAGTGATACTGTTTCCCCCCCCCCTTAAAATTAGCTATTGATTTAAATTGTGATGATTTTGGCGTACATATTTTGATTATTCCCTATCAATAGAATGTTGTCAATTATCGATGTTAAAGATTGGGTCACAACTCTCCAATCACTCTGTCTAGTTTCATTCGAAAGTTTCCACCTGTCTCCCTGAATTGAATGAGCTGTAAAGGAAGAAAAGATTCAAAAGTAGTTGTATAATCGAAATGAAAAAAAAAAGTATTACAATTGCTATAATATTTAGTTCTAATTCAATCATTACTTATTTTTTATTTTGTGCTTGAATCCAGAAAACATTTCATGATGAATTGCAGTAACTACCAATACTTAATAAATTATATAATGTGAAAAGTTTTCATACTGAACAAGTTCAGTAGAAGTACTAATTTGAACCTAATGAACTTTTGATCTAATGTATCGAATGTTAACTCAATATTTGTCAATATTCTCGTAGGATCATTTAATTTTATAAATACATGTTGGTATTATTAATCTCATTTATGGAAGGAAATTTAAGATGATGATATTTATTACCAGTCTAAAAAAAAAAACATTAAGAAAAATTTATGTTTCGAGATTTATTAGATAAAAGAATATTTGTTTTAGATTTGTGAGTAATCTTCCTTCGTATAATTTCCTTTAAAAAGGAAGAGTTTGAATTTATTTTCTGGAATATGAGAAGTATTCTCAGTTATTTTGTATCTTTTACGAGAAATATTCTTTAAATGTTTCCAGAAATTGTGTAATCTAACTTGCATTATGCCAATAGGAAAAAGATGTCTTTACCTCTTGCTTTCTGGTAAAAATGAAATTGAATTGTATGAGTTGCGTTCTTTCAAAAATAACTGAAAATCTTTAGGCAAATACGAGTTGCGGCTTTTCATTGAGAGGGAACGTGAATTTTATGAAGTAATCACATGAAATCTAGAATGTAAATTCTTGTCTTTAAGGGGGGACGAAGAAAGAAAAATTGTGATTCTCTAAATCACATGGGTTCTACAATATTTTTCCCCAGGAACAAGACCTTTGTGACATCATTCGAGGAGCTCTAAAACGTGCAAATTTTGGTTTCTCAGGGAGAAGGAATGTAATGTTTAAGTTATTAAAGGGTTCTACTCGTTGAAATTATACTCTATAAGCTTTCGTAGGCATATTTTGATCTTTGATTTTTTTTTAAATATTTTAAAACGTTACTTTTTATTTGCAGCTACGTTTTTCTAATACTATTTCACAAAAGTTGGCAGCTATCTTACTGTAATCTAAAAGTTGGCAGTTAACATCAGTCCTTAGTTATTTTTGAACCTCAACTGTACCTATTGTAGTCTATTAGGATCTTTTGCCACTCAAGATTTTTCTTGTAACAATGTACTCAGTTTAACTGCTTGTATACAAACATAAGGCCAATTGGATATTAAAGTATTTGGTTATTTTCTTAACAATACTGCCTTTTTGTTATTTGAATTTGAAATTTTCAGACTAATATTTTTAAAAATTTCAACATGTAACCTCATTTAAAGAAAAAAAAAAAGAAATATTTCAATTTGTGTGCTTTTTGAAAGAACTGCTTCAAATGTATGTACATACATATTGCTTCATTTTTCGCATTGTACTGCAATCCAGTAAATATAAATATGGCATATTCTCCATAATTGGATGAAAAATAAATTTGGAGTTGGTGCTAGCAACACAGCTTGTAAACCGTTTTGTTTACTGTATTATGCATTTGTTATAGAACAACAGTTAAGTACCACCGTCTATGTACTGCAAAAACATCCGCGTTTACTAAGATGCAATTGTAGGTATGCAGAATGTAGCGAGTGTTTACAAGTAACATACGTTTTTTGTTTGTAGTGTTAATGTTGGTGACAAGATAAATCAAAATATACATAAATATATATCAAGCAGATGTCAATATGTAACTTATTTCTCTTAGAAATAAGAGCAAGTTTACATTAATTGGGACCACACAGATTTTTTTCAGTGTTTAATATTACTCATGTAATGGTACTCTAGAATGAATTATGATTCTACCAGTAAATGTACAGGTTGCATGTAAAATACTCTTGTATTTTCCAGTGATACAAATTTGAAAAAAGTGACCTGCCTTTAATGCTGTCCACTACTTGCAGCAATAAACTCTCTACCATTCCTCTTCAATCATTTATTATTTTTATTTTCACTTTACCCCATTTTGTGTTCAAATTGCGTTGTTATGGGTAATTATTTTCGCTGTGGTATTATATTTTCTTGTATCAAAATTTGAATCCTGGTGTATTTTAAAATCCTGTGGAGAAAATGCTGAACCGCATGGGTCAGGAAAATTGATTAAATCTTCAGTTATTTGTTTATTTATAATGGGCACGACTTTTGGCAGAATTTTATTCTACGAATAAATAATCAAACTTTACAAAGTTGAGCTAAGTGGGTTCAGTGAATTATGAAAGTATATTGCTTTATGTAGACATGAGACTTTTTCGTGCAATAGAAAATATCTTGTTCAGTGTGCATTACATAATATAATGTCACACTGTATAGGTTTATTCAATAGGTAAAAGAAGGTAAAGGTGTCTTATGTGCAATGCGCATGTGCCATGAACGCCCCATGTTGGAAGTGGTGAAAGCGCTCCACATATTCTCAATCTACGGCACTAGGTGGGGTGGTCAGTCCTAGACTCGATTGCCTTTATCTCCCAGGAGTACCAAATACTCTGGTACCCAACTTGATAGGAGGGTGAGTGAACGCCAGAGCGCCAGGTATATGAGCACTGAAGAAAATTCTCCAGCGTTCTGGTTAGGATTTGAACCCGGGCTGACCAATTAATAGTCAGACGCACTACCGCCTGCCTGAGCTACGGTGACTCTTTACTCTATAGCCTTATCTAAAAATACTAACTACTTCTATGGGGGCTACGGTATTGCAGAATTCATAAAATGATTCAAATAGTTGCTAGTTTGGTATGTTATCAGTATAATTTGTCACAAAAGACTAATAGATTTTGTACATGTTGATACATTGCCAGAAATATGTTAAATTAATTTATATCACGGGGAAGGATTTGATATTCCAATGGAAAAATTTGCTTTTAGTTCATTCCTGTTCATGAAGTTGGTGGTTGACTCAATTCTGAGTTTAGCTATGGTTTGTCCAAAAGCCCTTTCTTGCGCCAACTCTCAACTATAAATAAGGTTCTTGAGATACATTTGATCAAGGATAGTGCCAGTGACCCCTTTAGTACCAAACAAGAAGTACTTCCACTCGGGAACTCATGTATTGGGTGAGCTTAGAAGGCTTTCTATATCTTTGAAGTAAGTAACTTGCGGGAATAAGTAATTAAAAATATCTGCGGAGTGAATGCAATAAGCTAACTTATCAACCGATAACGAAACTAAGATTGTACACACAAGGAGATTTTTTTTCCTATTTGGGGTCCCGCATTCCACCCCTGCCTGTAAGCGTTCGTTGCACAGGTCAAGTTGTGCACATCCAGGTCGTGCATCCTCCTTGGCCTGGGGCAGGCATGTACCTAGAGATTCTTGGACTGCCGGAGTTCCGGTGTCGTAGAATATTTGTACCCCCCGGTACAAATCTCTGGGGGTACACATATCCTACAACACCGGCACTCCAAGAAGCTCCTATGTTGTTCTGCACAAGGCATCAGGGAGTTCGGGACGGACTTTGGCCAGCCGTCCAGCATGTTCTGGCCTTAGTTCCTTAAGAATGGAACTTGTATTCATGGAGGAGTCCCTACCTACTATATGATAATTTTATTATAAAACATACATACAAACATTGACAGAACAGGACAATTCAACACAAACTTGAAGTGGCATCATCATCTTATTTCCCCTGAAACGAGATAAACTTTATTAATTGGTTGGATGCGCGTAGGATTGGGGGTGGATCCCACAAAGTTTTTGTCACTACCTTCCCTCTTCTTTTATTATCTCGTCTCAGGGTTCTGCTTTCCTTCTTCCCACAATCGCTTCGTCTTATTTGTTTTTCACTTAGGTTTGGGGAGAGATCTGTAAGTTGGTCTTCAGGTTTTTTATTGTAATCCTTGAGTATTCACTCGATTCTGGTTGGCTGGCATCATCATCATCTTCCCCTTTTCCACAAGAACTTTTATAACTCTCTCACACATCACACACACTCGCGGAAGTTATTCACTTTCCCGTTTCCGATAACGGAACTGTTTGTTATTTCTTTATTGTACTTCAAGTATTCGACGAAATTTTATTTGTTTATGCACTTTCACTTTTCCTTCCATTACATTCACACATCGCACTTACCCTCACTTGAGTGTCTTGTTTAGGAGTTCCTCAACAAGGCACTCTTCGCTGGAATTCCAGCGACATATATTCATTATTGTTTCACTTTTATGTTTAGTCATGTTAATAGTTTTTCAGTTTGTTATTTATTACTATTTCGATTTTCCCGTATTCACGTTTGTCGCGATTCGCGGTTGTCACGTTTACACATAATTTATCTTTTAATAATTTTGGTTATAGTTCGGTGGTTTCAGCCCCTGCTTATTCGCACTTCTTTTAGTCTTCAGGATTTTCGCGCACCGCATGGCGGTGAGTCCTCCCGGCAATGTACCTTTTCCTGTGAAATTCTGATGCTTTTTCAGCTGCCTCCCGGAGGACTGCCACTAGTTCCGGAGTTCGCAGAACTTCTGTGACAGGAGTATCCCCTAGGAGGTTTTGTTGTTCCTCTAGTAGATCTTGGGTTTCCACACATTGAAGCACCACATGTTTCGGGGTAGCTACAGTCCCACACGCACTGCATATGTTTTCCTCCACCAGTTTGTTCTTTTAATTTGCTTTTATATGGACCGTGTCCCGTGCATGAAACCTCCGTCTATTTCAATATTCATTTCCATTCTTTCAACCACGTCTGGAAACAAGTTGTATAATCTTCTCCCTTTTGTGGTGGTGTTCCAGAATTGCTGCCATGCACTGGTCAAGATGCTAGAAATTTCACTAATGTTAGCTTGTTCATGTAGTATTTTTCTGATTTTGTATTCTTTTCTCTTTTTTAACAAGTATATGGCTCCCATTTTCTTTATTTGTAGGTGCATGGGCAGGGTCGCCGTGGCCACCTGGAGGGATTCCACCGGAGTGGTTCTATAAGCTTTTGTTAGCATTAGTAAAATTTGTTGCTGAACACTATTTATTATCTGTATTTGTTGTATATCATCCAGCCGGTGGCTCCATTCGCTGGCGGCATAACCTATGATAGATCTTATTATGACATCATGATATATTCTTATTGCCCTTGTTGAAATTTTGTATTCATTTATGGCTGAGTTCTGAAATTTAGTCGTTCATCCAATGTTATTCCTAAATATTTAAAACATTTTTCTCTTTTAATGGTTTTATTGTTGATTTTTATGATGGGTCCTCGATTGAAGTTTAGCTTTCCTTTAAATAGCATATATTTTGTTTTATCCACTGATATAGTTAGCTTATTATTGCTACACCATAATATAATTTGATTTACTACCTCATTTGCTTTGTTCTGCAAATCTAGTCTACTTTGTCCTTTGATTACCACCGCCAGATCGTCGGCGTACCCTACCACTCGCTCCACGTGTTGTTGTTGATCCAACATCTCCAGACATGGCTGAAACATCAAATCCAAAAAAAAAACTGGTATCAATACAGAGCCCTGCGGGCAACCTCTTTTAGGTGTCTTGCCCACGACACCATCAGCAGTATCGATCTCATTCAGTCAATCCTTGAAATAGTCTCTTTACCACATTCCATAACCGTAGATGTACTCCAATTTTCCCCAGCTCCCTAAGTAACGAGGGCCACCAGAGATTATCAAACGTTCCAGCAATATCAAAAAATATCCCCATAACATATTTACAATTATCTTCCTCAAGATCTTTTATTTTGTCACACAACTCGTTTATTGCGTCCTCCGTTGATTTTCCAGGGCGGAAGCCATATTGTAACTTAGTTATCAATATTTACTCTTTTTTTCATTAATTTTTTGCGCAATAATTTTTTCGAAAATTTTGCTTATTACGTTCAACAAGCAAATTGGTCTATATGATTTCGGATTGGATCTAATGTTGTCTTCACCTGTTCATTCGTTACCATTATTTCTTCACCATCTTCTTCCTCGACTATCTTGTTATTGTCTGTTTCAGTTCTTACTCTTCTATGTTCCAGGTTGTCCCTTTTGTATTCGTCGTCTGGAAAGAGTTTAGCATATAAGAGTTCAATTGTATCTTGCCAATTTTTTGCATAGTTACCTTCGTCGTTTTTCAACGTTTTCAAAATTCCCTTTGTTTTGATTTTTTCATGACTAATTTATATGGCATTCCCTATACATCCTGACAGATTCTCTTCGACGAACTTATTCCGTGTTTTTTTTCTTGCTCTCATATAGTTCCTTTTCGAATGCTTGTTTAACTTGTCTATATTTATTTAGTCTGAGTTCTAAGCTCGTCGTTTCCCGCCGCTCGATAGCTCTTTCTACGCGCTTTTAGTTTCCTTTTAATTTTTTCCAGTCGTTGTGTCCAAAGCGTTTTCCTCTTCTTTTGAATATTTTAATTACTTGGTATTGCTTGTTCTATAGCTGTCCGCGTAGACTGTTCCAAGTTTTCTGCTAGTTCATCCAGATTACAATTTTTCTCTACTTGTGGTAATATTAAATTCTTTTCTAATTTTATAAGATTCAGTCTTTTAACATTGTATTTAAATTTTTCATTATTTTCATATTCATTGTTCTTTCTATCCATTGTAGGTCTGATTTCAAAGCTAATGGTGTCATGGAAACTGGTCATCGCGTCCTCATTAACCCTCCAGTCTTCAATATTGTTATAGAAATGTCTTCTGGTCATCGTTACGTCGATGTTGCTCTCCGCTCCGGCTTTTCCCCTAAAAGTTGGTGGCTGTCCTTCTTTATTAACAATGCTGAGGTCATGTTGATTTACTAGTTCTTCAAAATTTTCACCATTTTCATCGGTTACGGTGCAGTGCCAGAGCATTGACTTCGCATTCAGGTCCCCCAGGACGATTAATCTTCCCGTATCTAGTTCTTCTAAGCTGTTCCCAATCTTGTGCACAAATATTTTCCCTGGAAGAGAAAACTGGCAATATACATTTACAATTGTTATCTTTACGTTTTCCACTCTTCAACTCCATACACTGGACCCACCTGCATGAATACTTCAGATGTACCAGGGTTTCTATCTGCTTGTTAAATAATATCGTTGCGACCATTGAATTTGGGTCTCCCGGCAGTATCGTTACTGTGTCAACCGTACAGGAACCATATACATACAAAGGCCAACTGCAAGGATTGCCGGCCGACGCAGTAACACAAGGAGATTACCGTATAACCTTGTGTAACGTCAATATCTCTTGGTCATTTTATACCGACGTGTCTCGTAATGCAGGGAGATTTTAATCAAAGCCCCGAATTTCAACATGAAATGGGGTAATGCCAGGGATCTGTCTTCTTAATGACACTTGCGTGATAAATTTTCTCATTTCCCTGGGAACAAAATCTATCCATCTCTTTGAATTAGTAAAATAAATATGAAAAACAGGACGTCGAACTTGACCATAGTACAACAATTCAGATGCCCGTTTCTTTTCGAAAGGAAAATAATAGGGTTTAATATTTCTTTCTACTCGCTAAAAGTTAATATTCTTTAGTAGTCCTCATCAATATAACCTTTTTCACGAACCTAAGAATTCATTTCTCATTTGTTGTTCTCTTTCTGTCCAATGACTTTAGCCATACACTTATTTGAATTCTGAATTTGAATTTATGGCTTTTCAGCATCTTTGGCTCAGGCCCCACACGCTTATATAAATAGTGTGTGACTGAGAAGTCACTTGGCAGTGAACGATGATGAATACCCATCAGAATGTAAGATGGTTTTGTTTATTTTGCTACTGCTTTAAATCTTATGTAAATAATTTACAAGTTTGAATTATATCTGTTTCCTAAATACATCTGCCTAGTAACGTTTTCCTTACCATCAAGGTCATACCTGGAATATTTTTTCGGGGGCGGAGGGGTTTCCGATTTAGCTATTGAAGTGCTATGATTTATCTATTCCATAAATAATTGATTACGATTTTAAATAAGCTTAATATACCCAAATCAATACATTTTCCATATCTACTACATCAACCTTCTAGTCAAGTTGTATATTTGATCCTCAAAAAAGGCAAAAATCTTTAACCTTAAACAGATGCCTTGCTTCAGTGATCCATGTATAACAATTGTGAAAGAAGAAACCGAAACCTGTGAGCCAAATTCGCATAAAGGTCTCAAAAATTAAATTCATAACATTTTGAATATCACATTTGAACATCACATTATAATAATTACATACAACATTGTGTAAGGGAATTCAGCAAAAATTAATAAAGCAAGAAAAAGATTGTAAACACGCCCTTAGCGGAGAAAGTTAAAAATAAAAAAAATAAAAAATGATCAAACATTATTTACAGGAAACTGACTTTAGGGAACTATTATGATACCTACCAGCAACGCTTTATGGGAGAACAGAAAAGGGATTACGACGCAGCATATATTGAACTTTCAATTTGCAGTCAATTTTTTATCTTCTTCACAGAACATTAGTTTTCAGTAATTCCCGATTTTAGCTTATACGTATTAGAAACATACTCGTTTGGAAAACAAAATGTTGTACACAATATATAAAGTAAGTACGAACATGAACAAATTCAAATTCTCTAAAAGTGAGAAATGTCTCCAAACAAACATTAGTGAGCAGAGATCATCAACAAAGTTGCAAATGCCGAGGAGATTGCAAAATCTTTCAATGGCTTCATCCACACTTACGTGCCAATTCCTATGCATTGACATAACTAAACCAGATAGTCTGTCTTGACCAGTAGAATTTGTAAACCAGACCTTTAAGTCGTCTTAACGTGGAAAAGGATCTTTCTGGAGTGGCTGTATACACTTGAAATATAACCAAAACTTTCAGCATAATATGCAGTGTCTGAGAATAATCCTTTCTGGAATACTCAAAGAAAACAATGGCCGATTTAGGTCGATCAATGTTTGCACACTTCAGCCATTTCCACAAATCAAATTCTCCCTTGGAAGAGTTTTCTGAGAAATGGTATAATTCTGGATGAAATTTGAAACACTTTTCTACATCATTTAACTTATATTGAACAGTGAACACAGAAAAATGGTAAAAGCTTTTGAAGATATACTAAAAATTGATTTGTGATTGCGGAATCTTTGTTCTAATTGTGATGTGAAGTCATCCTAGTAAGGATATACAAATTCCTTTTAAAGTATAGTTCTGTGTTTTCATAGGGTACGTTATCTCTATTGGATTGTTTAACACACAACTGAGGCACTGATACTTCAATGTTAAGTCCTAATGGACTAACAACTGATCTCGCAAGAGAGAAAATGCAGAAGAAGTCCTTCGATTCGCGAAGAATTTCGAGTTTCTATACATGCAGGGTCTAGCAGACCCCGAAATGACCTCAAGCACTGCTTCACTTACCTCAGACAAATCTGTACCCACTTTCTGCAATACCTTACTTACAAGGAAACTACATCAGTTGATCAGCCGATATTTACATGAAATATTTTCTTCACTAAGTTTTAACATGTAATGAACAAAAATGACATGGATTGACCAAACTTTGAAATAGTTTTCAATAGTACGTTTTTTTTTAGAAATTTCGATTTGTGTGTATTTTTACAAGGTTAGTCTGAATACACTTGCGTTGAAACCGCTGCGGAAATCTGAACCAACCTTTGGGTAATTACAATAAATGAAGAGCTGCACCTCGTGGAGGTATGAGCACCATGACCAAAAACGAGAAATCCACCATCTTTGATTCAGCTTAAGAATTTCAAATAGAAAGGGGGTCATGTGACATATCGTTTTAGGCTAGTTTGTTCCCAGAAATTCAAATTTGAAGACATTTGTCACTACGTTCATTTGTTTAGGAGATACGGATTCTGAAACTGAGCATTCGAAAATAGATATGATTATAGAGTTAATTTGCATTTGTAAAAGTATACGTAAAGCAATATAAGTATGTAGAATAAATTATCTTTTAGAGCTGAAAAGACGTTTAATTATTGTTTTGTATTGTTATTGTTGAACCCGATGTGTTATGTAAGATGGACGCAAAAGCACGTATTGTAGGACTCCAAATTCCAAGTTTCAGAACGTCCACACACAAACTTCAATTCTAACCCAATGTAATGGTAAGCAGTAATGATAGTTGACGCTAAGCCATGAACAGTTAATCTTTGCAGGACAAAACTCTAAGTCCTCCTGTAAAATAAAATGATTTGTATCGTTTTCTTGTACATGAGGCATCCAAGGTTGACGCGATGTTGAGACAAATTGTTCACAAACAAATATATTTTGCAGCACTACTTAATGCAAAAGTACCTTTACTATTCGTTTGTTTGATCAATGACTTCTATCTGAAAGCGATATTGGACTGAGTGCTACCATTGAAAATTTCATGAATATATCATATGAAACCAGGGAGCAGAGAGGACATTTAATCTCGTTTGTGCACTGTCAGTCTAAACCAGTATGGATAAATTTTTGGTTCAAATTCAGTTTTTTTACGCTTGATATCGCTGTGTGGCCCGTTTTTAATTTATGTCTTAATTCTTGCAAAAAAAAAAATACCGTAAATATTATTTCAAGTATTTTCTATTATATGCAGTGTACAGTATGCTATTATATGAATAACTTTGGATTAAGACTTAAATAAAAAACTGACCACACAGTGGTGAGAAGCGTATAAAACTGAGAACTGAAAATTTGTTCCACATTGGATTAGACTGGAAGTGGACAAACGAGTT
>JAGDQP010050994.1:2771-14115 GCA_022664845.1 Lepisma saccharinum | reverse complement strand
TGCACTACACACATAATATGGGAAACATTTTCCTAAAATTACTACTGTCCCGGGAGAAAGAAAAGTGTAACTTATAAAGATTCCTATTTCACACTTTTCACTGCACTGAACTTACGTGGTAAAAGTACTGACACTCTTTCCAAATGCTTCTTCACAATGAAAATTATTCACTTTCGTAAATTAATGGAACACCCAAATCAAAGAATATAGAGAGAACTTTTTCGTATAGAAGTCTCTCCCTAATAGGAACCATTCGACTCAGTTTTTACCACCTTTCGATTAGGATTTTCCTCACACCTATTATTTACGTGAAATGAACTAACCATTTAACTTTCCACTTCTTTGATTATATATCAGAACAAACTGACTTCATCATAATGATAGCGATAATTTCTATAAAATCTACGTAATTCTCGGATCCTTCCTTAGACATTAGATATTACCAACATAAAATTTAACATCGACCATCACTATCAATATTCCGAAATACAACTGGCGTCACGCCTTTACTCCACAAGCCACGCGTGCAACCAGGATCGCGTGTTCACCTTTCAACCAATCAGAAATTAGTGACATCAGCAAAATTCAAAGTTAAGACTAATACATAGAGAAGGGGTAAACAACATTAAGTCGCCATTTTTAGACATAGGGAACATATTAAATATAACTAAATTTGATATCACATTACACCGCGCACTAGGGTGACAGACAGTCAAATGAAACTGATAGTTGCACGTCACTGTACCCATAGTCACCAGAGACCTACACTGGTACAAGTGTAGAATCTGTAGAATGACACACGAATACTAAGAAGCAAACATACTGATGAGGTAAAGAGTTTGCATACCCCCCCCCTCTCCATTTGTGATGATTAGGATGTCAAAATATGTGCGCATGTAAATTTGGCAACCAGATCGCAATTTGTTTGGTAGATATTGATGATACAATAGTCAGATTCTTGTCTCCGGAGAACAATGTAAAACTGTTCAAATACCATTATACTTTTAAATTGCTGAAAGAAATGGAAAATAAATACTGGGTACTAGGTGGAAGGCACTACCTTGTAGAGGGTATATTCTTCATGGCCGCCATCGAAGTACGCCATATTAAATCCCAATTGATTTTCGTAAATGGGAAGCAGGGCGTTTAATACGTCATTCTGGGCTAGAATTTTACTAGAAATAGGTTTCTGAAGTCAGCTTTACCGTAAATGTAATATTGTGAGCGATAAGGGTATGTGACGCTGGCATGGGGCAATGATGCAATAGCCTAGAAACACCTATTTTGCCTTGAAATAACGAAGGAAATGAAACCCAATCATCATGTTTACCTACCCCATCAATATGTTTACCTGTTAATATTCGTGTGCCATTCTAAGGATTCTACCCAATTCTACACTTGTATCAGTGTGGGTCTCTGGTGACTGAGTATAGCGACGTGCAGCTATCAATGTCATTTGACTGTCTGTCACCCTAGTAGACTATAATGTGCGGTTTACCAGTCTGCTATATAAGTTCATGCGTCACGCTTCAAAACTAAAACTGCACGAAAGCAACTTAGGTGTTACCAGTTTCCAAGGTGCTTCATGATAAGGTACTGAGAACGCCATCGCTGAAATAAATTTTAAAACAAAATAAACACTGTTTATGTATTTACTAAAGTCTCAGAGACCACAGGTTTTGGTGCAATGATAGTCACTTAACGGAAATTAAATATTTATGTAGGCGTTAACTAATGCGCCCTTAGTTTGAAATTAAGGAACGAGGGTGAAACCGGTCATAAATCATCTAAATCTCAGATTAGTCACATCGAAAAATTTAACGTTTTAATTTTTTTTTTCAGGGAGGGACTACATACTTTGGTTATGTATTCATACGCTATCAAAAACTCTTTTTTTTTTTACTCTTTTACCATCTCCCATTATATAACCAACGAAACACTTGTTTATTTAGAGACAAAACATATTTACTTTAAGGGTGTATGCCATAGTCCTGTTATTGCCTACAGAAATGATTTGTATTATTATCAACATCTTTAATTTATCTCCTCGAAGTACTGATCGACGATAGTGGTCAATTATTTTTTCAGTCTCTCTCTCTCTCTCATTTTATCAGACAATGTGGAATAATCTCCGAATTAGCGTTGCATGATTTAAGGATACTACTTGTAACTCAATTGATATTAAACTTCCAAATTTACCTTAGGGTGACCATACACCCTCGGTTTCCGGGAAGTTTCCTCCGGAAACACGTATCCCAGCCTTTCAGGGTACTTTTTCCTGCTTTGAGGAATAAATATCATTTGAAAAATGTTATAGTTTAATTTAGAAAGAATCATTCGAAAACTGCTTTGTATTATCTACTTTTTTGCTACATATACTTTTTCGTTATTTTCTCTTTACTAAGATCACATTAAAGATTTTTGATTGACTTAACCGCTTGTTATTTCTGAACTTCAAATTCAAGGAGTATAGATAAAAAGAATTAAGAATAGAGTAATGTTTCATGTAGTGGGAGGTGGGGGAGAAAGGGTAGCGAAATTTACTGTTGTAACAAGTAAGAAGTGGAATTATCCCCATTTCTCCAGAACCACTGGAAAAAATATGGTGTCCTTAGTTTACTTTCATTTTATATTTAATTAGTCTATTTGCACATACATTACAATGGTGGCGTGCGTTTTGCGACCGTGTATTTAGCTGCCCAAAATATAGGCGACTCTGTGTTTTGCGGTCCGGAATACTAAATCATAGTAAAATGCCAATGTTGAACCTGCTAGTAGAGGTGTGCTTCAAATAATTTAACAAATGGCTCACGCGAACATTCGCGAGTCTCCTGATCTACACCGCTCCAGCAGGGATGTGCTTCAAATAATTTAACTAAGGGATCGGAACAACTCGCGCGAGTCCCCTCCAGTACACTCCAGTCTAGTACAGTGTTAGCACTAGTTGCAAGGTTGATACTTTCTTGTCTTTTAATACATGTATGAAGCTTCCTGCATATGCCTGGTTGGGTAAAATTAACTTACGTTATTAGTTTCAATGTGGGATCAAGCTACTACAATTTGAGAGGCAACAGAATTCATTTTGGGTAAAGGTATCCCCTGTGCGATGCGCAGTCGTTGTAAAAGGCGCATGGGAGATGTGTAGGTAGCGCTTCACATACTCTCGACCCACGGTGCGGTTGTGTGGTCAGTCCCACGCTCGATTGCCTTTACCCCCAAGGTACCCAGGAATAGCAAAACACACTAGTACTCAATTTAATTTGAGGCGCCTGACTTGAGAACAATGCGATAAAAGTTCAAGCATTTTCGTCGGAATTTGAACCTGTTCCGCCTGATTCTAAGTCAGACGCGCTATCGCCTGAGCCACGGTGAATTCTAATTCATTTTGGGAAACATTGGAATTTATTGCTTTCTCAATTTCACATACACATTGATGTGGTAAACCAACTTCGCACAGAATGTAATATAAAACCAAGCGAATGTCACGCACAGTGAGCGACAGCGAGATTCTCCAGTTTTTCATTCCATCCGTGATTTTTCTTTCTTATTTACTATTTTCTGCGTTAATTGCTCGTTCTATATGTTTTTGCACTATTTGGAAACTCGAGATACTATTGCTTCCTTCCGGGGAATTTTTAAAAGCTGGTTCCCAGAACTGTAGTAATTGTCGTTTAGGTTAGCTTTGGGGAGCATCATATTTCCAAGGGACCGAGCAATATTGCTGAATATACAGTTAAGATGTTGCATTAGTAAAATAACTTAACTGTTTAAGACCACGCCGACTCTAAAGTAAGTAGATGATCGCAAAACGCACAATGGTTTTTTTGGGGGTTGCAAGGCACAGGATAGTCTGTATAGTCGCAAATTACACGGTCGCAAAACGCACGAACTCATTACGATACAGGTTTATTTCAAGTAGAATTGTTCTACATATTTGGAAGTGTCCATCAATCGTTTATTTTTCACTCCTAGTTTTCTCTCATAAACAGAAATAAGTATCTTGGTTACATTTACAATATCTGGGTCCTATTTGTTTTGGGTACAGTTTGTGCGATATTTCACCACAAATATCACACTATTACATTCATTTTTTATTTTGATAGTAGGTTAGGTTATTGGCAACAATTTTCGCACTATTACAAATTACAGTAATACTATAATGTTAGTAGCTTTTATATGTTTTCTTCCAGTAAGCTATACTTAGCAATACTAGAGTGCTCGATTAGTATTTAAAACCTGACACCAATAAAAAAGAAATTACCCTTGTTTGTCCATTTTGCGTTTAATCCAAAATGGACCGAACTTGCACATATAATTTAGTTTCTTATACTTGTCGCTGTGTGGGGCGTTTTCCAATGTATGTCGTAAGAGGCCTCAATACTCCCGCCCTCTTTAAAAAGATATTTAAAAATAACGGATAAATGAGAAGCAACAATCTCTGTATATAAAAATAAAAGTGAATATGTTTATCCTCTCTTGTGCCAACACGGTTTGACCTTTGGAATGATTTTTCGCACATGACTAGACACTGGACAAGACTACAATGTTATATCAGTCGACACCTTGGATTCAAAATGGTCGCCCAAAAACCATTTTCCACACTGTTTAAGGTAAAGATACGAAATTTGGCATCAAGTGTTGTTTAAGAAAATATTACATTTTGAAAAAGTCGCCATCTTGGATTCCAAATTGCCGTCTAAAAACCATTTTCCGCACCCTTCGAGCTAGAGGAACGAAATTCGATATGAAGATGTACCTAGACGAGTAGGTCACAATAATATAAGAAAACGTAAAATAGATTGCAATTTTAATTCCAAAATGGCCGCCCAAAAACGCATTTTCCAAAGCACTAAAATGAGAGAAATGAAATTTGGTATGAATGTATACCATCACGAGTAGGTTACAATAAATGGGACAAAACTGTCCTATGGGAGCGGTATGGGGCAGGTCTCCACCATGGAGGCGCAGCCCCTCGGAGAGTCTGATTACGATAAAGGGGGCGTAGCCACCCAAAACTCCCCAAGTTAGGGGCGAAGCGAGTATTGATGATAATCCCGATGGCTGCTGCCAACATATTGTATTCATCCCGCACCAACGAGTGGGCAAATCAGCTAGTAATATTTTAGAAAACAACCCCAATAATGCATAAGAATGACTACCTAATAAGCTAACCCACAATTTCAATGTGTTTATTTTTTAAGAGAATTTTGAACACTGTTCAAAATTTTGGGAACGATCATTAATATATCTAGTAACGTTTCATATTCAGAAACGTTTCAGAGTAATCCTATGGAAAACACCTAGATATTTCTTTTGTATTGTTGCAGGTTCTCAGTTTTCAGTTCCAGTGTGATTTCCGCACATGCTCAGAAAGAGAAAACAGTTTATTGTAACCAAACAGACGATACTGATCATGTGCTTGCTGCCGCCATTTTGATCATGTATTTTAGCAGAAATTGGAAGTATTCTCAGTGAATGGGGGACTGCGATGTACAAGTGACAAATAGAAAATAAAAACAGTAATTAGAACATGACATTACTCTTGAAAGTAATTTTGTTCATGTGTTCAGGGTTCAGGCAATCTATTTGTGACTCTCTATCCCGTATTTATATTTATTTTCCGCATTCCTGAAAACTGTAAGGTAGCTAGTTTTTACTAGCCAAGTTAGTGGAACTTTCCAAGGAACTATTGTCTTGACTTTTTCCAGGAATGTGTCTGGACATTTTTATTAATGTTGGCAATTGCGCCATATTCGACTAAACCGTTTTAACATTTCAATTAATTGATTTTATGGGTGTTAATGAGTATTTTTGAGATCCTTTTTGAAATTTTCAGTATTGTTTTAATTTTCTGGATTTTTTTAATCTAAAAAGAATTAGAGTGAGACCCTCAATGTCTCTTTTTCTTGCGTTATGCATATAATGAACTGTTAGTATAACATCACACTCTGTCAATAATATTTACGTTATTTGCATGAATTGAGACCAAAAATAAATAACACAGCGGCAGCAAGCATAAGAAACTATGTTAGAAGTGAAAGTTCGGTTTCCTTTATATTCAACTCAAAGTGGTCAAACAGGGTCAACTATTATATTTTATGTTTGACTTCTGATACTAAATTGATTTGTTCCACAATCTACCACTCTAGTATGATAAGTGACAACTCATTGGCTTATCCATTTTCCTTAATCTAATATTTCACATGTATCCTTTCGAAGACGAAGTGTATTTATTTTTAAAACTTAAAAGTAATTAATATATTGGTACAATTTGGAGGCTACTATGTACGCTTATAACAAGACTCGCTTTTCATGCTAGTAATAAGTCAAAATCACGTTTTCCTCGGCGATACGAGACTAACTGTAAGTAACATTATTTCATATTTAGTCCCAAAAATGAAAGTGGTTTATTACGCCATTAAAATAACGAAGCGTCAGATAAACCAAAATATTTAATTGGAGAAAGTCGTTAGATAGTTTTTTGTAAACATTTGGCAGAAATTCACAAAAGCTTGCCTTGTCTGTACACTGAACAAGCACAATCACTAATAGTTGGTGGTTGTAACTAAATCGTGTATGGTTGATGCCATCTTGAATTATGAAAGTTGTGCAATGATACCAAAGAGGTATCTTATATTCCTTCAATTCTTCTACAATCTACTAAAAATACCAACTTTGGTGTTCTTAGGTTAAAACTAGGTTTGAATAGCTCCTACTGTGCTGTAAAATATACCTACCGTACGTAATTTAATTTGCTAGTAACAAGGTATTCAAAAGATACTGTTTAACCAATGAGTAATGAAAAAAAATCTTAAGGACCATGTGAAAGTATGTTAGATGTAATTGTATAATTGATGATTATAGTAGAGCGCATTGATTTACAAATAACTGATATTTTTGCAATCTTCATGTAGTTTTATCAAAAATTCTCGCTTTGTTTCGTTAGGGGGCGCTGCCTTCAGACAACCAGCGGTGGCTACGCTCCCCAACTTGGGGCTTTTGTGGACTGATCCCCCTCTCTATCATAACCAGATTATCTGAGGATAGGGGAAGTTTTCCCCATTTATTGTAACCTATTCTTGATGGTACACCTTCATACGAAATTTCGTTTCTTTAGCTTGAATGGTTTGGAAAATGTTTTTGGGCGGCCATTTTGGATTAAACATAGTGACTTTTTAAAAATGTTTTCTTATATTGTCGTGACTTAGTCCTGATGGCACACCTTCATACCAAATTTCATTTCTCTAGCTCGAACGGTGTGGAAAATTGTTTTTGGCGACCATTTTGAATCCAAAAAAGCGACTTTTTCAAAATGTTGTAGTATTTTCCTAAGCTACTCTTGATAATACACCTTTACGCCAAATTTCGTATTTCTAACTCAAACGGTGTAAAAAATGGATTTCTGGGGTCCACCATTTTGGATCCAAGATGGCGTCTTTCAAGACATTTTGTAATATTTTCGTAACCTAGTCTTTATAATACAAATTCATACCAAATGTGGTACTTCTAGCTACAGCGGTTTAGGCTCTATATTTTATACAACAATGAGTTTGGCTCCAAGATGGCGATTTTTTAAAATTTTGGATTTTTACCGTTATCTACTCTTGATCATATACCTTTATACAAATTTGGTGTTTCTAGCTCCAGTAGTTTGGCCTGGGAATTTTGATGAGTGAGTCAGTCAGTCAGTGACCATGGGGTTTTATAGTATGTGGTTACTCTGATACTCAAGTATGAATAGAATTACTCTGAAATTTGTTTACCAATTTCTCCTATTTCTGCCATCAGCAGCAAGCGTGGTCAACATGAACTGATTCCATGAATTAAACAGCTTCAGAATTCTTCGCCTTCATGCAACTTGAAGTGATTCCCTAAATAAGAGAACGTTATATTTAACGCATTCAGGCAATATTATTCAGTTTCTCAAATCGCAGCTTCTCAGAAATGATTCCTAAAATGAGAATTCTTTAAATAGAACAACAAAAATGACTTGGCGGGGAATAACCTGAAGCTAAATACTAAAGAGGCAGTGAACTAGGCCATTAAAAAATGTTACTCGAACATAAAACAATTTTCATTCATGCATTTTAACTGTGTAGTACGAGCCTCAGTAAAGAACTTGAAGATAACACATTTTATTAATTTTAATTTTTTGCTGAGCAAACGCTACGTTTAAAAATGAACACAGAAAAATTGACAGTCACCGTGACCGGGACTCGAAGCCGGATCTCCCAGTTGCCGGATAGGTATGCTAATTTCCAACATTTACCATACACAAGGTTATTTGTGAAAAAACGGAATAGCAAACGCTACTTTTATTTAAGTTCTTTTAAAACATGTTTAAGTACCTTTCTCAGTTGGTAACATCAATTTTGTTCCAACAAATAAGAAAAGTATCTCCTATTAAGTACAATAAGTTATTAAATTTCCCCCACAGTGCAGTTGATAGAGCGTTGGCTACGCCTTCGGAAGGTCGTGTGTTCGTGCATAGTGACCGCCCATCCTGGATGAGGTTTCCCTGGTTTCCTTGGATCACACCAGGCATCGCTCTAGATAAGTGCTGTGGGTATACCGTAAATAATCCCAGGATTGCTTGTTTCCTAAATCTCTCCTTTATTGTTAGTCTACTTCGTCTCTATATAAAATGTCTCTTTAGCTATATTTAGAGTTCGTTAAATACAAATAGTACCGCTAAGTAAATAAGTGTATGGAATAAAAATAGTTTGTCGTTTAAGGTAATGTATAATATTTTATTAGCTTCTCCGCAAAAGTTGATCTTATGACTTGGATGCGTAAGAAGTCCGCATTGCATTGCCACTAGAAATCAAGAAATGAATCGTCTGGGAATGTCACTAATATTTAAATCCGTCTTCTTATGTAACGAAAATGAAACAAGGTTGCTAAAAATGCAATACTTGACGTAACCCATGATATTACGAGATATAAATGGAATTACCCATTACGTTCGACAATATATCTCTTAGTATTATTAACCGACGGAATATTTACGTAATATTTTTTATTTCTGTTAGTTTCGCTACTTTTTTCTTACTTTTAATATAAGTTAAGATCAGATATTAATAAAAACCAAGGGAATTATGTTACATTTAATTTTAGCAAAGAAGAAAATATTCCCACTGGGTGACATCAAATGTCACAGTTGATACAGTGAAATAGAACGTCTCATACACGGAAAGAAAGAGGGAAAGATGGGGGAATTATCTTCTTCTGAATTTCTTTGAAATACATCTTGATTCACTTCATCAGTATTCGTCCAGGGGAAGAAAACAGTCCGCAAAGTCAGCACTTTGGCAATCTTCTTTTATCACTTCTCATCTACTTTTCTTCCCGTTTCTGCTTTATAAAAGAGAGAGAGAGAAAAAAAAGGTTGAAAGTTTCTGAGAAGTTAGAATTCAGACAATTGCATTACCTGACATCACAGTGTATAGGCAATCAGGACTATCTTTTTTAAAAGACAAGTAAGGATGTGGTTTGATGGCTATCGATCAGGAAATCAATCAGGGAACACAAACGGAAATTGGATAAGAAGAAATACGACTCCTTTGGGGGTGAAAGGTTATTTCTTTTTAAAAGATTTTTTTTTTCTATCCTGGCTGCAATGATTCCAACTTTCTTAATTAAGATTTTGATTGCTCCAGACATTAGTCGAAAATAAGATCCCTTTCAAGACGAAACATCTTTTTTTTTTCAACAGTACAGTATAACCCCGTGAATTCGAAATTTTGGATAATGCGAACACCTTCAAACGGCAATTGATCGTGAAATTAAGTTTTTTTGATCAAGGATAAAATACAGGTTGAGAGAAAACAACTTTTATTTCTGTCTACAGTAAAAATAAAAAATAAAATGCAATGAATAAAAGACTGAAATTCTAGAGTAGACTTAAGCATTATTGTACAGTATTTACGATTACAGTAGCCTAGATATACTTTAGAATTAGGATCACTGTCTGTGATCTTTTGACGTACGGAACTAAATATGTTTGATGATGCGATGTTGCGCCCATAAATATCACGTCGTTCGACGTGGCGGCAGCGTCCTATCTACGCAGCGTAACACCAATTCAAGTGCATTTTGAAGCGTCCTAATGTGAAACAAGAGGTGTCGGGGTGTCTTCTTCAGTTTCCTCAAGATTATCTTGATCTTAGATATCTTCATAACTGTACTCTTGATAGCCGTTGTCGTCAACTTGTAGGTAAAGAAATTATTGAGGGTTTCAGTCACAGAAGTGGATAAGCCATATAAACAATGAAGGCGTGATTACCATTTCCTCGCAGCTATATGATATCACAGCTTCTTGCCGAATGGACCATGAAGTGTGCTGGGTTTATCCGACATTATTATTTTATTGCATAGGCGTGACACAAATTGTTTATAATGCAAAGTTCAATACAGGAATGATGACAGAGAATTTTGAGTTTTCTTCCAAGCTCCGAAGAATTAATTGAGATGTTTTAAAATTCCTGAATTAAATATTTCCGGAATTTTGAAACACCTTGTGTATTCAAAAATTTGATCTGATCAGACAATATTATATATAATTTATGTGATTACTTGGGATAATGGACGAATAAATAGATATAGTTTTCCTGAAGCAAAAGAGTCGCATGTCAGTTTAGTATAACCGAATCAAACTCACTAGATTTTGAAATACTCAACTAGACTTCCCATATTCATAGAAATATTTTCCCTGGAACCCACCTCCTAGGGATGAGTGAAATTCGAGCATATTATCAAACTCTACGTATATAACATATATTCTTACATATGGTCTTAAACGTTTCGTTTTTGTTGTTTTTAATTCCGCGAAAATTATGTTATTTGACAGATATTCTTGTTTATATGCCAGTATCATAATTTCATATGAAATAACGTAAAGCAAATAAAATTGTGTACATAAGGTAGCCAGAGATTATTTTCTTGTATAAAGTCACTAATAACTAGTGAAAAGTTTGGGTTAATAATGGCAACAAAGCCGAAAGGAAAACAGTTTTAAAACCTGAAGATAGGTACCATTTTCCCAGATATAGTCCGTAGTGTAAATAAACCCAAATTGAGACAAGAAAAAAATGCAAAAGCCATCGGTGTTTCTACGTGTCGGCATAACTGATAACACATTACCAGCATTCCGAAGGATAAATGTGATTTTTCTGTCACACTACGATATATTCTCAGCAGAAAAGTTGCATGCTTTCAAGCCCACTTCATTTTAAAGTTGTTAGCAACTCAGGCACTCTAACATATTATGATAGTTTTCTGAGTTGCTGTCATTTAAAATGTCTTATCACCGTTAAATGAACTTGCAAGAAAGCACGAATTGTTT
>JAGDQP010050993.1:0-14115 GCA_022664845.1 Lepisma saccharinum | reverse complement strand
TTACTAGTGTGTAGGTAAAACAAAATATTTTTCATGGATTCTAGTCTTGTTGGTATTGACACCGGTCATAATTTAAGGTACGTTTCGGCGTTCGCTTGTTGTGAAGGAAATCTTGATTCTGAATTGACTGACAAGACTAAATACAATATGTGCCCGCTCCTCAGAAGCGATCTGTAGATGCCATTAACCACTTGGATTGGGTATGTGTCCGTCCTTAGATTTCTGAATACCGATATCTGACTTCATGGTTAAAATTAAAATTAATGTGCTGCCATCTTTCCGCCAAATCCATGTACAAAGAAATTTCCTTTTTTTTTCTGCATGAAGTTGAACATTATTTAAGAAAAGAACATCTCATCAAAGTTTAAACCCATTTGGATAGAAGTTCATCACAAAATATGGCTACAAAAATTGAATTAAAAGCAAGACCTTGTTCCTTTTTCTCATTCTTATCCAACGTCCTTTTCCATCACACGTTCCTCTTATCTCGTTTCTTTCGTGACCGGAGACTGTGCTCGTCCATTTCTCTCTTTCTATCCCCCCCTCCCCTTCATCCTTTTCGTCCTCATCTCTGTCGGTACTTCTTGCTATTTCTTTTACACGGACGAAGTACGTCCTTACGTCCGGACTCTCGAAATGTATAACTGCATTCTTGCTGGTAGAAATAGTATAACCTTGAAAGAAAGATGAAGAGAAAGTCTAACCAAGCGGAGGTGAAGTCGAGACTCATCGAAGCGGAACTTCAGCAGACGCAAATGCCAAACGGTTTGGAAATGAGAGGGTGAAGAAGTACGATACGGACTTACACAAAGTTTCTTCTTCAGTTTCTTCTGTCTCTCCTAAAACTTCATGTTTCCTGTTCCTCCGCTCACTTCCTTTACAACTAACTATATTTTTTATTTACTTAAGCTTATATATATATAAAGACAGAGCTCCTCTGATGAGTTAATAACTTGAGGACGTGGGGATGCTCATAATACTTACAGAAAGATCCCCCCTCTCTCTCTGCCGACCTCACAACGCTACCAACCACCATCCTCAAGACGTAGCAAGGAGCTCAAAGAAATTTCCAGAAGGGAGGGTTTTAAAGATGATAATCCTCCTCGTTACATGTTACGTATAATCACGGAATTAAGTATAGAGGGAGTCTAGTCATTATTTAGTGTATGGTCTAGCATTTAATTTTTATTTAACTTATATTTATGGAATAGATAGGTAACTCTTTAGGCTAAGTCTGCCACATAACGTTCCGCAGACCAGAGCTGAAACTGGGTCACTTTTGTTTACCCGGTCTGACCAGAACATAGGTGACCCGGTCCGAAACTTGACCCGGTCTGGGAAACATAGTCAAATGGGAATTTCGGTGTCGTATTTTTCGTGTTCTGTGGGTTATATTTCCGGTCCTGGTCACCTTGTAAACAAACACTGTTCAAACGGAAGGAAATAATTTTAAAAAACTGTATTTTGTTCTCCGATTTACCGGGTTTAAATCGGGTCACCGGGTCAAACCGGACTCGAAGCCCAGACCCGTTGCAAAACTTGACCCGTTTCAGTCCGGCCGCAGACATTTCATGGCTTAAACATAACTGCCTGTCTGCCCAATAAATATAGTTTAAATAAAAATAACTAGATAAAAAAAAAACTTGTTTTATTCAACTCCTCTAGTACTTCCTTCCTTAACTGTACACTTCGAATCACGTAACTTTTATTATTAAATAATAAACTTGAATTATAAAAATCAGTAGAAATGGGATAAAATCATTTTATTTATGTGGTTTTCGCTGCTATCTGATATTTTTCGTTTTAAGTTTTTTTTTTTTTAGTTACCTGAGCTTTCTTTCTTTATTTCTTATCGGCTTCTTGCGTTTTCTTTCTGGGATATATTTCAATGGCGGATCCAGAGAGGGAGTGCGGAGGACGCGCACCATTTCCTCAAGGGAACATATTTGATTTTTATAGCATTGTTTTAACAATTAATTTCATAGAAAGCTTGCATTTCTTTGGTTTTTAGTAATATTTTTTTTTTAAGTGAGAATGATCTGTTTCATATTCCATGATAAAACTTAGCAACATGAGGAGAAATATGAAAAAATTTATACTTAAAAAATGAATTTATTGGAAAGTACAGAAAATATCCCTGGTTTATAACGCAGATCAGCGTCACCTTCTCAGGATAATCCTGGATCCGTCACTGATATATTTCTTTTTTTTTTCTATATTTGTACAGGGTATCCATGAAATAATGGTACAAACTTCGGGAGGTCACTATTTACATCAAAACAAGAAAGAGTTCATTTCAAGAAATGTTTAGGCCTGCGTAATTTCGGAGATACAGGTGCTCAAATTTACGGCGGCATCGTCACAACTGATATCATATCTTGACCCATAATGACGTAAGTGGTTTCGGCTAAGCAATTCACAATCGAAGTAGTACCCGATGTATCAATTTAGACAGTGTTTATTTATAACTGAGGGAGCGATATATAGACAGGTTTTGCAACATAAGAATTTGATTGTCAAGGAATTAAATGGCAATCCCCTTTAACATGCATTCGCTTATCAGAAACTTAACTTAAATAGGTGACTACTTGACTGTTATTTTCTAAGCCGATACTATTTGTGTCTGTTATGTGTCGAGTTATGATGTCATGTGTGACTGCCTCCTGTGGAGAGAGTGTGAGAGTTGCCTTTGTTGTATAGAAGTGAGTGATTGTGAGATACCCTACACAAACGGAACTATAGGTATTTTATCTCTTTCCCTAGGTATAATAATCAGCAGTAGAATAACACGCAATAAGGAGAATAGTTACTACTTGCAACTCACCAATAACCTCACAGCGTTTGTTCCCCGGTTCCCAGGTTCAGTCATGTCCGACTCGAGCCAGCAAAGACTTTACTTCAGAGAAATGCCGTGAAGCGGCGCCACTATACTAAGTAGTATACTACCACAATCTTCGCAGCTATCACCTTTACATAAATTGCCGTAGCAAACCAAAATTAAACATAAATTAACAGGGAACATTTCACTGTGGAATGTAACTAAAAAACGTACGTTACACTCTGTAACTTTAAGGTCTTCTGGCTCCGAAGCTAGGCATTCCTCGAAATGTCTTTGAAGATACTTTTTCTTTCTTTTGATGTAATTTGCGCCATTTTTTTTAGGGATAAACTGTATATATTAATATGAAGTATATGTTTTGAAATCACTCTGTTTTAAATCAATAAATACAAAAGTGATGTTGTTATTTTAGAATATAATTGCGAAATAATAAACTGAATATATTAATATTTGCGGGGAAGAGGTCAAAATTTATTTTCACAGAAAATTGTAAATGGTGCAATGGTAATCCTTTTAGATATGCATTAAATCACATTGGAATATGATAGTCCTTATATCATATTAATTACCTTATATCAATATCATAAAACAACTTGCATTATAAGAAGTCATGAAGGTTAACAGGTGTACAGAGAAGTGCTGAAGACGTTATGAAGAGACTGCCTACTTAAGCATCATAATTTGAAGGTATGGTTGAATGAAAGGAGGAAGAAAAGGAAGACGGATGCAAATTCTTGACAGTATTAACGAAGAAAAGTCGCATGCTAAGACGAAGAGAAAATAACAAGATCTAGATGCATGAAGAGCGCTTAATCTCCTATGAAGAACATGCCGATATTGGCTGAACGCTAAGAATAGTGATGATACTATCATGTTTCGAATATTGAGATTTACTATAAATTCAATTTTTGTTGTTGAAAAAAGTCGCTAAATTTTTTAAAAAAATGTTTTGATGTATTTCGAGTGTATTAACGAAAATAATTTATAACATTTTTCCCCTTAAATTTATATCCTTGATACGATACCTCATGAAGGTTCCTAATTGCGGTATTGACCCACCATCATGAGGACAAATGAAGTACATGCATTAAGTAGTCGCGAACTCCAGTCTCAAGAGTCCTTATTCTGTGAACTTACCAGCAAACGTCGTCCTTCCTTTATAAGCAATTTCGGTAATTTGGTATCAATCGGTGAGGACTATTACTATATCAATTTACAGCAGAATTTTCATTTACGGATAATTATTAGGACACAAGGTAATTAGTTTGAAAAGTTTTTTTTTTTAGGAAAGTAGAAAAACTGCAAAGAATAATAGTTCCTAATAATACGAAATGTGATAATTAGGTCTGAATTTGAAACTGTACTGATTATATGTATAAAATTATTATATTCTCGATGAACAATAATATATTTTTTTAAATTAAGTAATCGCTAATTATATCCGTCGGGTCAAAGAAAGACCACTGGGTTTATGAACGCAATAAGTCATTCTCTTACAGTCTATGATCATCTCTCTTCTCGAATGTAGTCGAACCTTTGGAAGCTATCTTCCTGTACACAAGCTACCTTCCTGGTAACTATCCTACAGCCGAGGTTTTTTTGTACCCAACACTTCAAAATTATGAAATATGACAGATCAACTTAAAACTCACACAGAACATGGAAGATGTGTTGAAATAAACATAAGTGAAAGAAGCACAGATGATAAAGTCACCTTCATCAGAACTTCTTGATGTAAAAGATAGTTGAATTACATAGTAAAGTAAACTGTCTCTGGTGAGACACGAAAATCAACATGACACTTCCACAGTGGATTGATGACGTGTTCAAATGTACACTTCTACTGTAGCACTAAGTTTCAGAGTTTCGCGGAACACAACTTCAAAGTTTTCAAAATTGTTTTCAACTCCTGAAGGGTAGGCAACACTTCATACATATGTGTTGAAGTTAAGCATTTCCTACTCACTTTTCTATTAAAAAGGTTGCACTGAAGATAATTTAAATGTTAGATTAAAGTTATTGATGAAGTTTGATGTGTTAATTAATTGATCTACGAAATGCGAATATTATATAAATACAGGGTGACCCAAAGAAAATTTCCCATTCCTTTAAATTCGTAACCAATAGATTGCAGGAAGAATTCCGACACCCCCCTTTTATTTAAGGGAGAATGTGACATCGTGGTCAAACATTGCATGCTGTCCCTTTTATTGTGATTTCGTGGCAAAAAGTGAAATTTTCCTAAAAAAAATGACAACATAGGTTAAGTGATACATCATGTCTTTAGCTTCAATTTACAAAAGAAAGTGATCATTTACTAGTGTCTTCGAAAACTTTGCGTAAAATTGCGTTTACAATTCTCAAATATTATAAAGTGGAACTTGGTTAGGTAAGGTAATATTTTATACTATTTAATGTTAAGAGCGCTCCAGCTGCCCTTATTGGTATAAAAGAACTCCTGGAAAATCACCGTGATAAATTTAAACGTGCTATCTCATGTTTTGTGATCCAATAGCACCCAATTCCTGTGATGAATACGTTATTATCGCGAATTTCAGATCTGCATTGTGCGTTGAGAAGGAGAATCACGTGGGTTCGAACTTCGCTTCCAAAGGTCATGAATGAGTGGAAGTTAGCGAACAGGGCTTTAGTTATAGTACCCACTCAACATTCGACTCGTGAAATTGATAGAAACCCTGAAACACTACACATTGGTAGGATACCTTACCTACTAATATTCACTTTATAATATTTGAGAGTTGCAAACGCAATTTCCCTCAAAGCTTTCGAAGAAATTAGTAAGTGATCACTTTTTTTTGTAAATTGACGCTTGTTTTGACACCTTTGACATGATGTGTCACTTGACCCATGTTGTCATTTTTTAAAAAATAACTTTTTACCACTAAATCACAATAAAACGGACAGCATGCAATGCTTGACCACGATGACACGTTCTCCCTTAAATTGAAAGGGACGTGTGTCGGGAATAAATTGTTTACGAAATTAACGGGATGGGAAGTTTTCTTTGGGTCACCTTGTAAATGCATATGTATGAAGTGTTGCCTATTATTCAGTCTTTCAAAACAAAATTTCAGAAAAAACTTTGAAGTTCCGTAACTCGTGTTCCGCAAAACTTCGAAACGTAGTACTACAGGAAGGCTAATTTGAACACATCATCAATGTACTGTTGAAGTTTGATGCTGATTTTCGTGTCCCACCGGAGACAGTTTCCTTGTAAGTGCCATTTTTGTGAAAATTTATAGTTTTTACAAGTAGAACAATATATGTTGTTAGACCTATAAAATATATAAGAATCAAAGTCCAAACAAATTGCTTAGTCCTTCTATTGGGTGTTTATGAAAGGTGACATGCGTTTTTTTTTTAATAGAAATAAAATTTTAAAAACTGTTTTTTTTTTTCTCATAATGACATTTAGTGCCTTATTCACTTACTATAATATTAATTTTCTCTAGCTTTTCAAGTAAGTTCAGGGGGAGGAACTTCCAGCTAAACTCAGCTACTTTCGTCATTTGTGTTTTGGTCTTGTTGAGTCAATGGCGTACAGATTGTCTTGTTAAGGAGTTGTTTTTTTTGTAGGTAGTGGAATTATGGTTTAGTAGACAGAGAGAGGTTGATCAAGGAAAATCTAAAACATTGGAGCGTAGTTTAGCCATCTTTCCTCCGTAGAAAAACAGCCAAGTTTCGATAGTTCATTAGATTTGAATTCATTTGCTGGTTTTATTATTTGTCAGATATTCAATATTTGAAGTTGTTCTTGGTATGTTGTATCGAATTTTGGCTTATCAAGTTTGGTTTTGTCAATATTCGTTGTTAGAATTCATTTTTTTCAGACTTTTGAAAATATGTCCTTTTGTAAATTTTTCATAATTTGGTTGAGTTGTACTAGTCTTGAAGTGTTATAAAAAGTGTCAACCTTATTCTTCCAAAGTTTAAAGGCAAATCTAATAGGCAAAGGAAAAATCACTGAACTGTGAAGTATTTGTTGATTTAGTGCCTAATTTACATCCTCTTTATTTCTAATATTATAATTTCTTCAAATATATATAAACGACATCGTTTTTCATTATTGTGATTCAAATTTATTACGCATGTTGTCAAGAAAAGTGACACAATTGAGAAAAAGTAGAGTTTTACATAAGAATATAAAAAAAATGAGGTTTTACTAGGAAAAGAAGGGACTACTTAGAGAAAACTCATCAGAAAGAAAATGGAAACTTCTGCCATCTACCGTTCACCGATGTAGAGAGATTTTATAACGTTTTTGTATCAGTTCTCTCATGTCTTTTATTTGAAGCTGCGAAAAATTCGTAAATTTAGAGCTGTGTCACTTTTCTGGAGAACGTGCAATTATTATGTTAGCTCATGTTTTTAGAGCTTCATTTTTTGCAATGATTTACATAAAATTCAACCATATTTTTTTTCCAATGTAAAATGGAAAATATTGATTTGTTGTAGCTCTTTCTTTATTCAATTCTGATCCGTTGATAAAAATTCATTTATGAACATTATAAGTCCTCTATCTATTGTTACCACTTTCGAAAACACTCGGTGAATAAAGGGGACATTCCCTGGAGAGAAATAAAGATTTGAATTTTCTGTACTACGAATTAAGGTGCTGATATTTCTGTAGACTGAGAAATTCGGAGTTGATTTTTTTTTTTTTTTTGACTGACAACAGAGTAATCTCCCATTGAAAACTCAGATCAACTTTGAAACTCCAACTCTGCATTGATGATGTGTGAACATTAACGAAATGGTAAATTTCGTAACTTGTACTTTCGTAAATTTCGTAACATAAGCGAATGTGTCAATAGTACTTAAAACTGTAAAGTTTCAAGAATAGTAATATTTCACATTTAGATATAATAATTATGTACCCAGCCGCCGTAGCTCAGTGGCAGAGCGTTTGCGTAGCATTCGCGAGGACGTGGGTTCGATCCCAGCGGACGACAATCCTGACTTAGGTTTTTCCAGGGTTTTTCTTCAGTCACACTAGGGAAATGCCGGAATGGAACCTTCAATATGGGCTCTGGTTGACACCTTCCAGAATCCTGTCCCCTCTCCTATCCTGACCTGAGCCTTAGATGCCTAAAGGACATAAATTAAATTCAAATTAGATATATAATTGCTTCATACGTGATATCTTAAATTGTTCAAAGAATCTCGAAAAATAATAACATTTCTTGTTAACAACTAAAGAAAGCCCTTCAAATTTGTCATTTAGAAAGAAAAAATCAACGTTTCATCACTAGAAAACTGAGAATTAGCAGCATGCAAAGGTTTACTACAATGGTAGACACCTCTTAAAACTAAAATGGCAGTGTTTCGAAATATTTTTTTCCTACAAATCAATCGGTTAGAAAATAAACGGAATGGAAAGGCTTTGTTGGGCCACGCTATGTTCAACCAACAAGAGACCAATGCGATTTTGTGAATTTGGTTTTCTTTAAGTGCTTAGCACCGTTCGATAGGGCATCCGAACACACCCCGAAAACGGAGATATTTTTTTTATATCTGCGGAACCGAAAAAGGAATATAAAGAAATGACGTCGAAGTTAGAAAAAAAAAAATAGTCAACGCCTCCGCTTGGGCACGACAAAAGTGTAACGAAGGTCGTTGGGAGAGGCACGAAGTTGTCTCGGTTCGTTTTCTTTGTTGCAATTAGGTCGGGATGAGGTAGGAGAGAAGCTGTGGGAAGAAAGTTAGACTCCATAGTACATAGGATAGTGATGTCAAGTGCAGGAAAATTTCCCGGAAAACGGGAAAATCTGAGCCACACAAAGGTTAAAAAGGAAGAAAGAAGAAAAAAAAAGGAAATTTAGTGGAACGTTTTATGCACTTTCTATGTTTTTTATTTTCAAGAATTTTGGAAGTAAACTCAGCAGACAGGAATTTTTTTCAATATTTTGAAGGAAATATTGCGACAGCAACCTGGCAACACTGCCATAGCAGATAAGATGTGCAACAGAGTCAACAAGAAAATGCATTCGATGGCTCAAAAGCATATAGTATACCATTACACCATTCAATAGAACAGCTAATAAGGAATCAATTTCACAAGATCGTAATAGTCTCTTGTGAGACAGAATACACACAATTATCTGTAAATGTCTACAGAGAAAAACGTGTAGTAGCCTAGAAGAAATGGAAGGAAATAAACTTAAAAAAATAAAATAAAACCTGCCACAATGAACTTAAGGTTAATATGGTGACAGAGAGTAACGGTTCTAGAAAAGAATAACAAACTGTTTCTTGAAGTGGCATGAAGATGACTCTGATGTTTGTTTTATTTGATCGAAACATGTCTAAATTAAAGGAAAGGAAAGGGAAAAGAGAGAGAGAGAGAGAGTACAAATGGCTTTGTAACAATAACTCAGACAAATTCCCTTCAAACAAAGGAAAAAAAAGAAGAAAAACAAGAAAATAAAAAAAATTAGCACTTTCTTAATTATATAATTTTCTAGCTGTCTTACTTCTTTCGCCCATCAACACAGGAAAAAGTCAAAGAATTAAAAAAAGAAGATCTTTTTAATTATATCCTTCTTTTATTCTTTTCTTATTTGTAACCCCCATCCTGTTCCCCAACCATCTTCTCATTACCTAATCCGTTCGAGGATGACTGTATAGAAATAGAATGAAATTAGCGAACAATCTTATAAAGAGAAAAAAAAGTGGAAAATAAAGGAAAAAAACAAGAAAGAAAAAAAAAACATGAAAGGTAAAACATGGAATGATACCGGATCAATATCGTTTCAAAGTTTCATTTTTCTTTCTTTCTTTCTTCATTCCTGTAATTCAAAAGATGACGTCAGAAATTGCTGTCGGATCTCCTGAAATCATTCAGTGGGAAGAATTTAATTATGTTAACCTGCCATTAATTACACTGAGAAAAAAAAATACTTTTTAAAAAATATCTTTTTCTAATTAGTATTGGTTGAATAAAATTTCTTGAAAGTAATTTTAATAATATAATATTTTTTTAAAAAAAATCCTATTTTCTATTTACAGTAATGAGAACGCTAAAAAAAATATTTGGATTCTAGAAATATATCTTTTCATCCGCAGGGGCGATGTTCCATTTCTTTTAACTAAGAGAAGAAAGGGGAATGTAACGCCCGTGGGCATAATTCAAGACACTATCTCATCATTCTCCTGCATGACGGAAGGGAACCAGAAGAAATCCGAATGGATGGGAAACAAAAATCTGGTTTGAACTTCTGCTGACGTATATGTTGTAATACCTGTTTCTTTGAACACACACTGCTTGCTATAAATTAAGGGACAAATCGGGGGATCAGGCACTAACATGTAGACTGCTTGTATATCGTAATAAATTCCTGTCGTACATACAGCTATCTGTTAGTGTTCCACGTAGCTATATGCTAGCACACTGCTGTTGAGAATACAAGTAAAAGACCTTGCAAAAACAACCGTTTTCGATTGGCAGCTTTATGTTTTGAATACAATACTGGTCAGGAAACCCGTGTTCGATTCCCGGTAAGGTGATATATAAAAATAATACCTTTACTCTTCAGCTTATAAAGAATTGTTCCCTTTTCTTCTTTTTGCATTTTTCTAAACTTACAAGCTAGAAATATCAGGTTAGATATCTTTTTGTATAGATACGTGCTTTTAAATTAACTGACATAGATTAGAAAAATCAAGTTAGATATCAGAGATTATGTTTAACAGTGTTTTTCTAAACTACTCTCTTCTCAAACAGTGCGTAGTTTAACAGAAGATGATTCTTTACGTCTTACAGGCAACGATTCAGACTGCGGTTTTTCCAAGATTTTTTCTCAATCATGCAAAGCAAATGCGTGGATGGTACCTTAAACTTGGGCTCTGGACGACTTCTTTCCCCTAACCTACCCTGTCCTGAGTCATAGATGCAATACCATAAATAAAAATTCAATTCAATCCATAGTTTGATTCTTATTGAGAAACCAAGTGATGTTACGGAGAGTTGAAATTCTAGAATTGAACCCTAATCCCCCTTAACTACAAGACAAGAAAGGAAACTACTCAACCAGCAGGAATTTTCGAAATTTTAAATAAAAATAAATGTTTCTAACAACACCACCAGGAATATTTTGAAGCTGATTCCTTTGTACATTCACCTTTTTCTTATTCCTCTCCCCGTTATTATTAAAGCTTTCTGAGGTATTTCCGGCACCAGTTTCTTTATCTTCCTTGAGAAACTGTTTTTCCATTCACAATGTGACGTTAGAGTTTATCCCTGAAGGCTTCAGAATTCATCCCTTCTTCAAATATTCCCCAAACCAAAACTTCAATATCTTCCCCACCGAGAGACGAACGAACCTACAGGACTACTTTTCCATTCTGTCTGTCCTAAGTTCTTTATTTTCTTTCTGTCTCTTTTCTCTGCAAACACACACACACACACACACACACACATATTCGACTGACTTCTTTTTCTTACTCGTAAAGATCACACATACGCCCTTTTTCACATCGCAGCTTCTATATATGTGCGTATTTGTGGTTCCTCTATTTTTATCGCCACATTCTTACATATAGATAAAGAACTCAGACACCACACACACACACACACACACACACACACACACACACACACATACACACACACATACACATATATATATATGTACGCACATGCCACGCACACACACAATACACACACACATGCATACAAACTGAAACAAAAGAAAATACAAACCACCCCTAGTTGTTTTTTATTCTTTCGCCCTCTTTCTGTTTTTCAAATTTCCTTTCCTTTTTCTTTCACTTTCATGAAAAATTCATACAGATAAAAACTTGAGGTTTCATATTCCCCAGCAGACGATGAAACCGGAATATCTTCATGCCTTTCGCGTCAACACTTCACTTCATCTTTTCCTTGCACAGTTTACGTCATCTCCGAAAACCGTAAAGACGTCTTCCTATATTCATAAAACACTCCCTTACGTTACGAAGAAGAAGAAGAAGAAAAAACTTTCTTACTAAAAGTTTACCTGTTTCAGTGTTGTGTTTCACCCAAACTTTTAATTAACGCATCATAGCCTATCTTTTGTCTTTTTAGTTTTAGTTTTTTTTTTACTTCATTTTACTTTTTATGAGCAATTAAAGGTTTTAAAAATAGTTTACTCTTTGGATCTTTATCATTTTCTTGTCCTGTCGACAGTCGTAGCCTACATAGCAATTTTGGCTTGACTCAAAAGTAAAAATCAAGGTAACTTCATGCAAGCTTAACAAGTCAAGCCAAAAATATTTACACAAGATTGAATCCAGCAGTGTAGTTTACAAGAACGAAGGTTGAAATAGCTTTGACAGGACAGAGAAGAAGAAACTTCTTTAAAATAAATATATAAAAGGTTAACCTGGATGCTGTAGTTATGAGACCACGGAACTCCTCGACTTACTTTGCTTTCCAAGCGCTATTTACAGTTAGTTCATCAGATTTACTAGATATAGCTGTAGTAAAAAGAGTAGGAGCTGCCGGAGATTAGCTTACGACGGAACATTCGTAGCACGTGATGGGACTTCACCGCACTTACACGAGACGGTAGAGCAACGAAATAAAATTCAATTAGATTTCAAGTTTTACAAGCTTTCTTGCATATTTGGTTGTTCCAAGAAATTTGTTTCATGCTTGCTTATCAAGTTGAACACAATATCAAGTTTAGCAAGATCAAAATCAGTGACAAACTTGTTACAAGTTGACATGCTATGTGGGAGGTCCTGAAACTAAAGTTAGTTTTGCATATGTACAATATAAACGTATAAAAAAGTGCGTATAAACATTAGATTACATGCTCTATTAGAAAATATGGGTCTCGTTAGATAACTTGCTGGATCATTGCGGATATTTCTTTGGTCAATCAAGAAGGGCGGCAGCAGGATTCGAACCTGGGTGCCACCCCACTGCCAAGTCAAAATCCGCAACTATAATCCGCAGTTCCAGGGAGGCTGCACTTCTTCTTTCTCCTTACGTGATTCAACATAGCTTAGGGCGAGAGAGAGAGAAATGGGAGGGAGGAGTTATTTCTCTATGACGAGTGACGTCACATGTTGCTTTGAGCTGTATAAAAATTGATCGTGCAAAGAAAGAAGAAAGTGTTAAAGTATACAAAATTCCCTCCTTCAAAAAGGCATAATAAACTCCGATATATAATATATATTTATTGTGCACCAAACTAGAAATTCTCACAGAGATGTACAGCAATGGTATACGAAGTGTAATTGTTTTAGTTTTCAGTATGTAGAATTACCTTAGAATTCTTGTTGAAAGTTTCATGATGGTATATGAGATACGTAAAACCGAGACTTGAGTGGAGATCCCGTAATCTAGCCACCGTAATTCTAGTCTGGTGTGCTGAGGAGAGGTAGTAATGAATGGATATTGGGGAAAAGTTTGACAAAACGGTAAGGTCGGATAGAACGGGGAAGGAGATGTTCCTATCAAGTCGGACTCATGGTGCCATCAAGCGGATGCGAGTTGAATTACTTCCTAGATGCATCACAAAAGCAGTTTCGTTAGTTGGACTTTGGAGTGGTGATTTCATGGATAGCGTTTCTCAGAGTTGATTTTGTTTCAGAGCTTCGTTTTATTTTAAGTTTTGTGGATTCCTTAAACTTGGACTACCTAAGCTTATTTTACTGTTATATAGGTGTAATATCATAGTAGTTTATTTTGATTTCTGCTATTAACAACAACGTAAAAATGGTTTAGAAACTTTACAATTTTCTTTTACAGGGTATATTGGTAAAAATTCATGAGACTTAGACTTTCCACTCCTTCCTCGCTCCCGACACACAGATAAACTAATTCTGATAATAACAGAGAGAGAAGTCAAAAGATGACATGTCTTCCTTTTCTTTTCGTTTAGGCGCTAGCCTGCAATTATAGCCTGAGTGTATATTGTGGAAAAAATTACTTTAACATAAGGCTGCAGTATCGCCAAATTCAAATTGGGTGAAATAAATCGAAGTCGCTCAGCTCTAAATCTGAACTAAATTTTTCTGCATCTGTTTCGTTTAGGTTTTTAGTAAGCGTTCCAGACAACATAGAAAGCTACCGCCAGGTTTCAACACCGAGTATCCTATCAGTGTTTCATTAGAAAACTTACCGCGAAACCTTTCCAATGACACCTCAACCACATTTTTTTTGGCCTAGTAGTTTCTCAGTTGAAAATCCTCCCTCCCCTTTTATCTCGAGACCCTACTCTACTATCTGGATGACCTATAAGGGTTTTGAATTCGTGTTCCCGAGA
>JAGDQP010050992.1:0-14116 GCA_022664845.1 Lepisma saccharinum | reverse complement strand
GCCAAGTTCCTTTGTTCCTGTTACATGCTGTCACCAAGGAACTTGGCTCATCCGTCTCCCATTTCACACCTTTTTAGGGCTAAAGAACTTGGCTCCACTTTTTGCACCTCTGGTGTTTTTGTTCGGATATATATATTTACACCTAAACATTTAGTTTTAGAAGTGTATTCCAAACTTAAAGAATTCACTATTATGGAGGGAAACGTAAGCTAGCGGTGAGAAAGATAAAAAATAAGCAATGTTATTTATCTGCATTTTTATTCAGACTGTTTATTGAGGCCCATTCTATTAATCTTGCAACAATTAATTTTAAGTTACTTCCTTCTTCCTGATGAGTGTTTATAGTACTAAAACATCATCAGCGTATAAAACCACATTTTCCGAATCTATGGACTGAGACAAATCATTTATATACAAAAGAAATAATATAGGTCATAATATAGAGCCCTGAGGAACACCCTTGTTAATTTCAACCACTGAGGAATGGAATGCCCTGCATCTCTCATTAACAGTCCTAGAGATATGTACTACATACTTTTTATTGGTCAAGTACGATAAAATCCAATCATATGATACACTTCTGATACGATGCTGATATAGTTTCTTCAATAAAGTTAAGTGATGCACGTTGTCAACTGCCTTAGAAAAATCTATATACACACACACACACCTATGGCATGATGGCTCTTATATAAGTATCTGATACTTTTTTATGAAGTCAAACAGTGCAGTATCCATATTTTTTTTCTTCTGAAAAGCATGATGGCAAAGGGACATCTACTTGTGTGACGATAGAAGGTTATTTAAATCTGCCAACATCACGTATTCAATTATTTTTGAAAATATTGATAGAAGAGCTATGGGACGATAATTTTGCATGTCCGTATTATTCCCTTTCGGGTAAAGGAGTGAAGGAATTCCTTTACTCAATATTGCCTTGAGTAAAGGAATAACCTTAGCAGATTTTAGCCTGCCTGGGAAAACACTTGACTCAAAAGGCCTATTTATAAGGTGAGCTGATCTTCAATTAAGTACATACACCTTTTAATAACAATAGACGAAATTTCATCCGGTTCTGTTGAGCTAGTATTGGACATATTATGAATATGGGTGTTTAACTCTTCGATTGTAACTGGATTTAAACCATACTTTGCTACAATGAAGTTTGCTTATTTAGATTTCTGATTCCACGTTGTGCGGAAACGTTGTTCGAAGATGGAGCCGTGTTCCGAAATTGATTATTAAATGCTTCTGCAGTATATTTTGGTTTACTTAGTACCCTGCTGTCAATATACAGTATACGCAACGAATTGTACTTTTTGATTTATATTTTTATTTATTCAATTCCATACATATTTAATTTTATTCCTATCCAAACCTATTAAGTACACGACCGCAATAGCACTTTTTAGCAGCTAGTATAATTTTCTTGTATTTTTTTTATAAAGATTTATGTAGTCAAGTACCTTACTTGGTAAATTATTGGAATGTCGTTTTAGTTTGTTCTACTGAAATAGTTTCTGTTTGGAAATTTCGGTTCTTAACGATAGCCAGTCTTTATTCTTAATGTTGTTTATTTTCAGATAGCGCCACCGGAAAGCTATTTTAAAATAAAATAAGAAAGTTTCCACAAAATAATTAAATTTCTCGTCTGCGTCTTTGACACTATACATGCAAAAATGCACCCCTGAACAAACATCAAACTTGGCAATAGGCAATGAAATTCAAGGTTATTTCAAATGTCAAAGATATCATTATGTTCCTAAACTGACTCGGTTATTGAAATTGATCATATCGTAATGTTGCCTAAAAAGGATTAACCTTTTTCACTATGACACGTGTAAAAAAAAACTTTCCCTGGGCGATACGCACGTGCCATGAACGGCGCATGGAGGATGTGGAGCTAGCGCTCCACATATTCTCGACCTACGACACGAAGTGAGGTGGGGTGGTCAGTCCCACGCTCGACTACCTTTACTTTCCCAAGGTGCCCAGGAGTACCAAGGATACTCTGGTACTCAATTTGATAGGAGGCTGAGTGCATCTCAGGGTGCCAGACATGGGAACACTACGAGAAAAGTCTTCAGTGTCCTGGCCAGAATTTGAACCCAGGCTGCCCGATTCGTAGTCACACGCGCTACCGCCCGAGCCACGGCGACTCATACTCTGATACTTGTGCTATCGTAAAATCCTCCATACAGCATTACGGGTATTTTTTAAATATACATAATTGATATGGAAAGACCTGCCAAATGAAAACCAAAGAGAAAAGAACATGCTTTGTCCATTTTTGGCTAAATTGAGATAAGAGTACCATCTGTTTGCTCTTTGAGGAACCTTTTCAACACTCATGCTTGAAGAGACTATGCATTGTTCATCTATTACAAGCAAATCTTTATTTGATGGACAGGATGTTTAGAGTATACGTAATGCTGATTACGGATCATGATTTTAAAACGCTCTCCTGTAATATCAAGAAAATGGACAAATTATGTTCCTTTCCTGTGGTTTTCAAATGCAATGGTTAGTTTGATTTTAACCTATGTTTTTGGTATATAGTATGTTTTTAGTATCCATATGTTACTAGACTATACTATGTTTCAGGTAATGGAAAATCATTAGTGACGGGATAGGACAACATCAGTAAAACCTGTGAGATAATTTCTTCCCATTATTTCTTACGAATTCATTTTGATTGGGAAAAGTTCCTTCATCCCTGTGAGTCGACACAGGAAAAGCGTATTGAACACATCACGTAACTTGCACGCAACATGTTAATGAGAAGCAGCTTTGTAACGTTGACTGTTAATAACATGTAAACAACGGGCATAAGTTAAAACCAATTTCTCCACTGCACATTTGAATCTTTCTGCGGTAGATTGATTTACATGATCTATTTTCTATTTAAAACAATTGGATCTTAATAATATATAACGGAGTTCAAGATGGTGGATATGAACACATTTGTTACATATTGAGTCTACTGTTCATAGGATGTACAGATACATTTCAACTCAGTCATTATCGAATCTACTTTCTTCGATACATAACGAGAACGTTGATAAATGAATTGTGTTCTTAATACCTCAGTTAGTTAAAGCAGATAGGCTATCACCAAGAACATCCGAATCCTTTCTGCACCTTCGCCAACCTGTTTACTTGTTTCTTATTCTACCAAAAACCTCTTATTAATAGTGTAGCTAGTGTGTGATAATGTACACAAAGAAAAGTGGTCTAGTAAAGGGATTGAAGCTCAAAAGCTATACAAGAAATAGTCAATAGTTTTTATTTAATTGTAAATAAAAACTTACTTTTTCAGTGTATCAGATCGATTCTGAGCTTACGAAAGAAAAAGATTTTGGCATTTCCTTTACGAACTTAAGATTATCCTTTAGGCGACATTCATTCGAATCCTCCTTTTGGATCTTGGCGGAAGGTAAATATGAAGTTGGAAAGCGTTTACAGAAGAAATACAAGGAACAGGAAGTTAACTTTGTAAGAATCTGGAAAGCAAGGAAGTGATTTTTTTTTACATGAAACCATATAAGATGATATAACAAGTAGGTTCTACCAAACTACCAAAGACTAGATGCAAGGATACAAACAAACGCTGTGAACATTTAAACCACTGTTTACACTCTGCTGCATAAAAACATTTTTTTTATAGAGAGGATCGATCAAAGAACAAAATACGCATTAGCGTTAATTTTTTCATAGATCGCATAAACGTTCATGTTCTTCAATTTTCCTGTACACCCAGATCAATAGAAAATTATCTATGTGTAGGGGAAGTCAGGTGAATATGAGCATAGTTAATGAAAATGCGATTGTATCTCAAAAATGGTTTGTTACAAAAATTCCAAAATATGACTAAAAGTAAGACAGACTCTTCTTCGAACAACGCTAGAACGTACAGAGTTGTACATACTCTGGTATTCGAGTAATGAAGATGAAAGTAAGGTAGGTGTGCAGTGCTCATATTTTCCATGGTACAAGAGTAATATGAGCACTACATATGGCATATATGAGCACCATTCTGTGTTAATATCTGCACATCCAACACAAGTGAGAAAGAATAAATAACAGTAGAATATATAAAATAAAAGGTAATACAATTAAATATTACAATAATTAGCAAAAAAGAGTCAAGGGACAGGGACAATGGTATTCAGGCATGTACTCTCAAAGTACCCTTGATTTTTTTCTTGTATATTTAAGCTTGATAGAAGTTTGAAATTGACAGTACGAAGTTCACTTGATATTGCAAATTTAATTCAAGCTGGACAGGAACAGTGTTGTTCAGGCATATGATCTCGAAGTGCTCTTGATTTTTGCTTGGATAATTACGCTTGATGTAACAAGCGTGTAGAAGTTTGAAATTGACATTACGAGGTTCACTACATATTGTAACTTTAATTCAAGCTGGACGTAATCAGTGTTGTTGACATGTTTCTCGGGCTAGTGATTGTCATTAGACTCTTAACGTGCATCTGTAAATTAGCTGCTACATTATGTTTTTCATCCCGTTTCCAATATGGTTTATGCATATTGTTTTCACGTCCGAAAATGCACAATTGTAGACATCTCTATTAAGGTATACGGAGCACTCTGTTATAAGTCTGTTTATGCTATAAATTTCACTCGGGAATCAACAAATAGGGACTGGCTTCGTGGCCTCATGTTTAACGCTTCAGACCAGTGTGCTAGTAGATCTTGTTTAAGGACCAACTCAGCTTTTTCTTTCTTTTTTTTTTACTTTTAAAAAGACCATTACGTTTTCATCCTTTCTACTTTCGAAAAACGCTCTGCTTCAATGAAATTGGTTAGATCCTATCTTGTTGAACGCTTGTTGCGATAACGTGACATGGAAATATGACAGCAAGATTGTCAAGTACCAGCCAGTGATTCCGCCAGACCCTAACCCTGTGGAGAGACGTCATCCACCAAATCCTAGCGAGCACCCTCCCAACTTTAAAAGTTTTATGGTCAAAAATTGATAGAAACCGTGCAAAACTCCACTTACAGCCTTTTAGGTTTGACTTTACACCCCCGCAAACTGAAACTCTTGTCGGAATCCCTGGTGTCAGCTACCTACAAAGCATCTTTTGGCAATCCTAATTTGCAGTTTATTTTCGCTAAATG
Source organism: Lepisma saccharinum (assembly GCA_022664845.1). Taxonomy (NCBI): domain Eukaryota; kingdom Metazoa; phylum Arthropoda; class Insecta; order Zygentoma; family Lepismatidae; genus Lepisma; species Lepisma saccharinum. Next base: position 8,974 of record JAGDQP010050992.1, on the reverse strand, counting down.
TAGTTGAGTTTGATGTAACAAGCTTGATTCAACTTTGAAATTACCAGTACGAAGTTCTCTTAACATTGTAAGCTTAATAGAGAATTCCCTTGTCAAGTTAAGTTTGATGTAACAAGCTTAATCCAACTTTGAAATTAACAGTACGAAGTTTACTTACTATTGTCAGTTTAATTCAAGCCGTAGACAACTAAAATTTCCCTTGTAAAATGAAGTTTGATGCATCAAGCTTGATTCAAACTTGCAAATTGACTGTACTAACTTGACTGGACGTTTGGGTGAATGGTGAGTGAAGCCTGTCTAGCCGAATAGTAAATCAGAAGATCCCGTGTTCAAATCCTAGTGCAGACAAGTGGATTTTCAGCTAGTAATAATGAAGACGGGCACATAATTGGAGAAGACAGGAAAACGATCAAACTGAACCGAATAGTTGACCCGGGTTCGAATCCCGGTGATGTCACCTTAGGAATTTTTCTTTGTTTCACGGTTGTTGTGACAACTTGATATGGCAAGCTTAGAGCAAAGCCAACAAGTAAAGCTTCATAGATGCAGCTTATCATGACAAGCTTTATGTAAACTTGTGTAGCAAGCTTACAGCACGCTTAAATTTCAAGCTTATGTGGCAAGCTTAGAGCAAGCTTGTCAAGTGTCAACTAGTAAGCTTAAACAAAGCTTACAGCTTTGCAATGAGAAGCTTAATGTAAGCTTGTATGGTAAGCCTACATAGCAAGTTCTTGTGGTAAGCTTAGAGCAAGCTTGTCAAGTGCCAACTAGTAAGCTCTACTTACAACCTTACATTCACAAGCTTAAATCAAGCTTGTACACTTGATATCGGAAGCTTGACACAACTTTGATTTAAGCTTACTCTGCTATCTGGGTGTTGACTTCGGTCCGTCACGATTATCCGTCACGTTCAAGTTAAAAGACACTCATGTCCCTGTTGGGACTCTAAACTTAGTGTGTCAGAATCAAACGTAGAGCTAAAATTTTGAAGGCAACTTATTTTATTTCATAAGCCATTTCCAACGATCTCCTTCAGCCCTTTTGGTATTTTAAAATTCAATACCACTGAGTCTCTGATGTATTTAGTTTGCCCTTAGGTGGTCAAGTGTTTTCATTTTGGTTCCAAATGGCCTAAAATTTATACTTGAAGTAATTTTACGATTCGGATTTTTAAGCAGATTTAAGTGTAGGACTGAAATTTTATAGTTAACATGTATAATATATAAATAAATGATAAATAGATAGACGGATGGATGGATAGATGGATATGTTTGAATTCAAAAAAAAAAAAATATAAATAAAGCGAAAGCACTTTCGTTTGCTCTGGTGGAGATGAAGAGTCTATTATGTCAAATTAAAGCTTTTCAGGTGATTAAAAACGTTTCATCACATCTGGCTGACGAGTGATGAAGACCATGGGAGACTGCTGGAGGGAGTGAGCGTTGGAAGTTACAGTTTAATCGACTTCGCAAATAATCCAATACGGACGATGCTCTGTTCCGCTCCAGGAAAAAAAGTCTTTACACATTGATTTTTGTCTGAATTGCGCAAAGACACAAACATAGCAAAAAAAATCTTCCTGACAGAAAACAAATTACTCACTATAGCGTTCTATGGATGACACAAAAAGGTTTAACAAATTGTCGCGTTTTGAAAGCGTGCGAACATTTATAACCATTAAAGCTAGTGCTCTAAAGCCCGTATTTATATCTTGCCTTCAAGCAAAGCATATCTCTATAGATTTCAAACGAAAAAGAGCTTTCATTTATTTTTAATGCCGATGGTAAGCAAAGCAACATACGAGAAATATGGGTAGATATGTAAACATAATTTGAAATTCATGAAAGAAATGTTGATTTGGTAAATTGCATCCAAAGCAGTGGTTTTATAATATTGGTTCTCTCTAAGGACTTCACTCTGAAAGAAAACGGATCATGAGTCCACCGCCGTCCGCCAAATCGCAATACCGAAAATTACTATATTTAATGATTTTCTTACTGATTTGATGAAATTTTGATAGCCAAAAGAAATGAAATTGAACTTTTTTATTTCCATTCCACAGCAAATATACTGTCGAAATAATACAACTGGAGATTTTGATCTTTTTGGCCCGCGAACCTATTCTGTCGTAGAATATTGAATGTTTGAAAAACACTTTTCTAGACGTAAATCCCAAATATTTTAGGCATACCAAGATATCGTATTTTTAATCGAGGCTTGGATTGAGTTCCAGTGATCACCTTCCTTCAATGGTCAAAATTTTGGCGATAAATCTATATCTGAGAGTCATAGATTGTAAAAAAAGACGTACAGTTTTTGGCAGAATGGGGATCAAGGTCATTCCCCCTTCAATTGACCCTTACCGGATTTGAAATCGTGATAAGGTGTACCAGATTTTCGCCTTGAGACAAATTTTGAAGAAGAAATGGGAATACAGTGGGACTGTTCACCAGCTATTCATTGATTTTAAGAAAGCATATGATTTTATCAAAAGGGAAGAGTTATACAATATCCTGATACGATTTGGAATTACGAAAATACTAGTTCAACTAGTGAAGATGTGTCTCAGCGATTTCATAAGCATAGTACGAATATGTCAGATAATTTCAAGATTCGGAACGAATTGAAACAAGGCGATGCTTTATAACCACTACTGTTTAACGTTGGGTTAGAATATGCGATTTAAAAAATATATAAAGAGGACAAAAAGGGACTACCATTGAATGGTTTGAATTAACTATTTGTTTACGGGGATGATGTAGATTTAATAAGGGACGGTATAGATGCACTACAAAGCAATACGGATGTCTTAGTAGAAGCGTGCAATGAGATAGGTCTACAGGTAAACATTAATAAAACAAAATACATGATAAGCCGAAACAGAGAGAATGAAGGAAATAGAAACATAATAATTAGGGATGAGATCAAAGAGAAAGTAAACAAATTTAAATAGTTGGGAGCATATATAACAAGCAAACACGAGGTTACGGAAGAAATAAAAAAAGTCGCTTAGTATCGGGCAACGCATGTTTCTATTCAGTACAAAAACTTCTAACATCGCGATTAATATCAAGGAAATTGAAATTGAAAATATACAGAACGGTTATTCTGCCGATAATACTCTACGGTTGCGAAAGTTGGAGTACGACCCTAGCAAATGTACATAAATTACGTGTGTTTTAAAATAAGATTCTGAAAAAATAGTTCTGAAATGGGCCGAAATGACTGGAGAATGGAGGAGACTGTATACTGAAGAACTCCACCCGATGTTGTAAGAATAATGAAATCGCGGCGACTAAGATGGGCAGGCCATGTAGCTTGGATGGGGGATGTCCTGGTTAGAAGGTCGGATGAAAGAAGACCCTTGGAAAGACCTAGACGTCGTTAGGAGGATAATATTAGGAGAGATCTTCGAGAAATAGGTGTTCGTAATGAAAACTGGCTTGATGTTTCCCAGGATAGAATCCAATGGCGAGCGTTTGTTACTGCGGCGATGTACTTGCGAGTTCCATAAGCCATAGAGTTAGTTAAGGTGTACCGATAGTGAGAGCGCTAACATCTCGCCCAACCAGGAGTCGCGAGGTAGAGTTATCTAAAAAACTTTAAAATGCTCGTCTTTAATAAAAAGTAACCAATAGACAGCTGTACCCTAACTAGGTGAATTGTTATTAGTATTAGTAAAGTAGGTTTATCGTATATACATCTTTAATTAGTATTCAAAGGCCAATATTAATATTTCTAACTATTTATTAGAATGCCAAGGAATCTATAATACATGCGACATATTCAGAACCGAAGTTATTGTCGAAAAAACATAGCATTATTACTATACATCATCTATATTCCATTGTTATCCCAACAATTGTACACACTCATAATTTGTATCTTTACTCTTTGGTATAATTTCATTTGTGACCTCATAAGTATAATTAAAAATTGAAGTTCCATTATAGACGTAAGAAGAATTGATGTTTCTCATTAACTGTTTGAGAAGGGAACGAAAGAAACCTCCTTTCAAATCCATCTTTACAAAGAAGTCTATTACTACTTAGATGCCATCCTCTTGCAGGACAAAGATGGTAACTCTCTAACTACTGGAGGCGGCCCTATCACAGTACCAAGAGAGCCCTCCTCTCAAAAGGTAATATAAAATAAAACTCTGTTCAGAATTTTATCTTCCCTGCTCTCGCCTGCTGGGAGAGCTGAGAGGTTCGGGTTCTATAGTTTTTGGAAGTTTATAATATCCCCCCCCCCCTCATTGTCGTAGGAGATCTTTAATACATAAAATTCAGATTATCATTTTATTCTTGTTACAGAAATACTCTTAAACCCATCAAAAATACACAGAGTTTGGAAAGTTATATGAATTAAATATTTTTGAAAGCCTTATTTAATCCTGCACGATTGTTCTTCTTTTATAAAACCAATATAAAATGTATGTATATGCATTTGAATACATAAGGTCGACCTTTCATTTGTAAACAGTATCAATTTAATCAATAAATTAGGACTGTCAAAAATATCGATATATCGAATTCGATGTGGGTATTTTCAAGTAACGAAAATCCGGTATTACTAATACCGAAATATCGATATACCGAAATACTAAAATACCTAATATATCGAAATACCAATATACCGAAATTTCGATGTGCCGATATATAGAACACTATCAATATACTGAACAACATTGGAGTACTGAAATATCGAACTCTTCTGAAATTCCGAAAAAATGAATACTAATATATCGATGAAATGCTATGAATGCTTTACTGTGCTATACGCATAATGATTTTAATGTTGATTGGAGAGCTAAAACATGATGCCACACAGCTCTCTGAGCACGTAACTAAGTGCTAGTGTAAGCATTAGGTTAGGTTCAATGGTGTGTTTCAGTCCTTGCGCGACAGGGTACAGTTTTCCGAAACCTGGCGGATTCAGGCATTTCAAGAAAGTTATCTATCTACATTGGTCCTTGATAGGGAAGCTATGCAGGAACCTTATAATTCAGTCCAGTTCGTCCGTTCGTCTGTCTGTGTGTCGAGAAATTAAATCGCAGAAACCCCAGGTGGAGAGATGCGCTTAAGATATTGTTGCAAAGGTATTGGCTAGGCTAGCTCAAGAGTCGCGTGAACCTATTTATTTTGTGGAACCTATTTTATGTTGCCAACCTATTTTCTAAAATCATTTTACTCAATTGGATCCATTACGTTAGACGTAATAGCATCAAACTAGGCATCAACATTAATTGACACAGTAGGAACATACTGTGGATGTTCCGTCCCCAAGCACCGCGTTGTCAGTGTTGCCAAGCCATGTCCAGAAAACATATCATATGAATCTCAAGGTGTAGAGACGTGGATGAAGCATAATTGGAAAGGTGTTACGTCTCGACTAGCTCAGAGCCTCCAGAACAGTCTCGATTGGTTCAGCTGGTCAGTGTTGCCAACCAACTGTTTTAAAATTAAAATTTCCAAATTATACTTAATTTTCGTTTCCATGAACAAAATTCCGCCCCTTGCTGGTGGGCCGACGTCCGGATTTGTGGTGGCAACCGTCAAAGAAGTTGCTCGAAGGTGGCTGGACTGTAATGTCCATAACCAAGTCGACATTTGAGCAGCTAAAAGAAGTTGGTCCAGTGAACGGATTTATGGTGGTGACCGCGACGGGGTGGAATATTGCAAGTGGGCCGTCATTGGCTCAGAGAAGATGCTCAACTGGACCGGAGTATGGTGGCATGTCAAATGTGGCCTCACTGCTAAACCCCACTCATTTGCCAACGCAGATCATAACCCAAAATAAATGTTATCTTTGAACAATATTGTAAATTGCTGGACGGGACAAGGTGTAAGTGAAAATCAACGAAGCAGCCTTCATAGCTTTAACACAAGATCCAATCAGCGCTCTGAGGATCGAATTCAAGCCTATAGGCATCCCTTTTCTTCAGGAAATGTCTTCGTATCATAAAAGGAATAGTAAAAACATATTAGTCACTATGAAGCTGCCTTCATATCCTAATGGTTAGAGGGACGAGCTCCAATTTGGAAGGTTTCAGGTTTAAATACCTCTGCAGACAGTTGGAAAAATTACAAACTCATCAGGACAATGGACAAAATTCAGTTAAATATATATACTAATATACCAGCACCAACTATATATTTTGGCTAACTAACAAACATGCTGTTTAGGTTGGGGATTCAGAGAGTGGAAGTTGGCAATATGGTAGGTTGATGTTGGCCTACCCTGGACGGATGAACGTCGGATTTATGCAACATCGAGATATTAAGCAGACGTCTCATGTCGACGTCGACGCGGATTTTGCCGGAAAGGCCTGACGTTGGCCCACCAATATTTTGCTCTTGGAGTTAGATCTATCTGTACCAAAATTGGCATAAACATTATTTATTAGATAAAATAGAAAAAATAGAGTGAGCGTTTCTGTCTTGAAGAATCCCAGTTTTCAGTATTGTCAACCTATTTTCTATACAACTCAATTGTTTTTAAATTGTTTTTATTCCGTTAGAGCAGTGATTCTTAAACTGTGGTCTGTGACAAATTCCTCGGTTGTCCGTGTAATTTTGAAAATTTTCTGTGTATTACAAATCTCTATTTGTAACATGCAAGTAATTAAACTTGAAGGTAAGTGGGTGTAATGTGAACGTCAAGACATTTTATCCTTACTTAATTAATATCGATAGCAGCAAAATTTTCACACTTCAAATTATCCGAAAAATACAGTTCCATTGGCAAATAATGTGACGTTTCAAGTCTTCTTATTTTGTTAATTCTAATAACAATCAAGAAATTCTATTCTAAGGAGTGCAACAGTTGCTAAGCATTTTCTGATAATTGGAGAATTAATATTTTCGTTAATTAAAAGAGGACATTGAAGTTTTTTTTTTATAAATAATAACCAGTTCTGATTTTCTACGCTGACTTAAGAAACAGACAAATAGAAAAGAACAGTATTTGAGACCATACATTCATTTTTCAAATGAAATGTTCATATATGATTAATGACTAGACATTTTGAATGTCGGAAACATATGTCAGCAAACCACGTGTTTGTTTTTGCAGCTTCATCGGTACTTTCATCCCCGAGAACTGTGGTCACTTTTCATCTTGGTCACTAGAGCCTTGCCTCTTTCCTGTATTGTACGAAGAATTTGGAAATATGCACACAAATCTACTTTTCTTCACTGAATGCAATGGTTGTTGAGGAAATAGTTGCTCCCAAGAGTTTTTGATCTGAGGATGAAATACAGATATTATTTCCTGATATTGAGGACGTAAGTGAATTTCTTTTCCACAATTTCAAGTGTCTGGTGCAAGTGGTATATATCTCGGCGATATTTGTAGCATAATGTACAACCTACATTTGTCGCTCCAGGTGCGAGATGTAACGATGTTTAAAGTGTAAGATAAAATCAAATAATTTATACAGAAATGCGAACTTTGGAGTAAACGGCTAGGTTGTGGTTAGTATGATTCATTTCCAGCATTTGATGATTTTTCGGTCTTCGGGAGAACAAATCGATGATGAACTAATACAATTATGTCAGAATCTAGATATTAAAGAACATTTTCCAAAGCCTTATGGAAGTAAGGAATGGATTATGAATCCTTTCAGTGCTATATCTGTAGGTTGAGTCCTTTGTCCTTTCAGCTCATATTGTGATCATCTTATTGAATTGGCATCTGACAGAGCACTAAAAATCACATTTAGTGAGAAATTCCTTAGGAACTTCTGGATCTACGTGAAATCAGAGGAACCTGAACTCACCAAAACTGCTATCAAGCACCTGCTACCGCTCCCATGACCTAAAATTGTGAAATAGGACTTTCTGCTTTGGCTGGGCTAAAAAAGTGTGAAAAAGAATAGACTTAATGGTGAGCCTCACTTAAGACTGAAACAATCTTCCATTCAACTTGATGAAACGAAACTGATCAAAGATTACAAGCAACACCAATCTTCCTTTGAAATGGAAAATAAATAAATTATTATTTTTTTATTCCTGAAATGCGGTAACACCATTTTAATTGAAATATGGGGTTTGATGTTGATTTTTTATCATATTTTGTACAGATTTTTGTGCCATCAAGTAGGCCATCTTGATTGATATAACATGCTTATTTCTAAATTTTGATAATGCGGATTGTTCTTTTCTGTTTAATATTGTGTTCAGTGATTTGCCATATTCTTTTTGAGTTCTAAAATAAAATAAAATGTATTTAATAATTTTTAAAATTTATTTTTATCTCTTATACAATGAAATAACTCATATCAAGTTTTTATAATTATAATATATTTAATTAAGTTGTTGAGTCATTATTCATACATTTTGGTACTTGAATAGGAAAGGTTTGAGGTAGGCTGAGAGTCTCACGGAGTGGTCCGTGGTGTAGAAAAGTTTGAGAAACTGCGTTAGAAGTAACAGTACTAAGCTTGGCATAAATATTATTCGACACAATAGTAAAATACTGTGGGTATTCCTGTCCCAAGCATACCGTTGTCAATTTTACCAACCCGCGTCAAAAATATGCACCAGAAGATGTAGACTGTAGAGACATGGTTGCTGTGTCGTTGGACAGGCCTTAGCTTGACTAGCTCAGGGCCGCCGGAACCGTCATGATCAGGCGGCGCAGTTGTCAGGGTTGCCAATCATTAAAAAAATGTAACATTCATTTTTTAAAAATTGTTTAAGAATTGTTCGACCTATCCTTACCAAACTTGGCATGAGCATTATTCGACGCAATAGAAAAGAACTGTGAGTTTTCACATTTCTTAGCACTCCAGTTCCCAGCGTTGCCAACACGTTTTATAAAAATGAATGCTTGTGTGTTTGATATGCTATCAAGGGAACGGAGCCTTTGCGATTATTAGAATCGCAGCGCTCACTTGTTCCTGATTAGCAACTTCCTTTTCATTTCTTGTTATATCTTTACACTAAATATATACCTGGTATATATATAT